>NW_021025452.1:644475-770878 GCF_004153795.1 Camellia sinensis | reverse complement strand
CCCTCATAATAACACTTTAATTCATTAAGAACAAGTATAATTTTTTTTTTTTGAAATCCAACACATATGAATTTCTTTAAAAGTCTCAACACATATGATTGGTTTGGAAAGTTAGCAATAGGAGGTAGGATTGGGATTAATTGTGGTGGTTCACCAACAGTTGAGAAAATACAAACAATGTAGTTAGAGAGCCGCTTGCAAAAAAAGGAAAACAAAATGGCAAACATAATTCACAATTAAAAAATTATACTAGTGTTGTTTTGTCAATGCAGTAGGTGTTTGTTGTTGTTGTTTGTTTTGGCATGTTTCTTTAAGTTTCTAGTATCCAAATTTAGGCTTAACTCAATTTTTCCTTTTTTAGTATTTTCTTAATTATTCAATGTTAAGTTAGAAAATTGTAATGCTTTCTCTTTCCTAGACGAATTAGAAGTTCTCTACTATTATAAATAAGGTTGTAAGCCGTAGGGCTATTTAGTTTTGAGTTAATCAATAAAAAAATTCAAAAAAAAAAAGTTCTCTAATTTATCATTGTTTGTGATCATTCTTGTTGCTAGGTTCATTCCATACATGTTCCATGCATCAATTTTGAAAAGTACTTTGGTCGATATTGGTTGATGAAATCTCCCACCCAAAGTAGTTGGGTCAGGTGACGGGTCAACGATGAAACCACACCGAATCAACCTGCGAACAATCCTACTCTCTACCCTATGGTTGTAATTATGATCCAAATGATTGTCAGGATTATTGGCAGATGGTAAAACTTGGATAAATTAGCCATTTGCATGAAGTACCATCCATTCTTTTGATCCATGAGTTCATTACAAGAAGAAAAAAAAATGAAAGGCTTGCATAAAAAGCACAAAGATGATCGCTAACCTGGATGGAATGGGAGAACATAAGGGATAAGCCATATCTCAGGGGGCAAGGGATTATTTCCAAACCATTCAAATACACCAAGTACCTATAACCATCAAAAAAGAGACCAAGAACCAAATAAATGTCTAGGAGAATAGAAAATACTTTGTCACTTGAGCACTAAAACAAACAAGATAAAAATTCAGGACGCAACTGAAAGCCACATTTTTCCCCATGATGTTATTGCGGTGGCACCACCATGGTCCAGAAGCCATTTACGTCCTTTCTCCACTGCCCTTTGCCCATCATCAGCTTCTTCACCAGGCAATCTCAAAGTAACATAGCTCAAGTAAGTACCAAACATTGTGCCGGGGCCTTCAATGTGTAAGCCCCACCCACCATCTCTATTCTGTAATTACAGATTTCAACATTTAAATTTTTTATCTCATCATGCTGACAAGAAACTCATAGAAGAAAAATTGTAGAAAAACAATTCGAATATCCTAAATAAACATTGATAAAGACCAGTCATAATAGGTTCAAATGCTTATATCAAATTCTTCTTGTTGGAACAATCTTCTGTGTAAATAAAATAACTTGAAATAAATTCAAACAAAATAAATAAATAACATACCGGATTTATTTATCGAACCGAATTAAAATTAAGACAAAGTCGAGTGTGTGACACTCTATCCTTAAGACAGATTTGCCCCGTTACGGTGCTTACGGTTGAGTGGCGTCTATCTCCCATGATACAATGATCTTCATAAATTTGTAGAAACACTTCAAACAAATATGTTCGGTGAACCAAACCTGTGATCTATACTCTCTTGAATATTTATTCCTAAAATTATAAATGAAGAATAATGCACTAAAAGAAATCTGGACAGCAAAGAGAAAAATTTCAGACTGAAATTCTCTAGGACTCAAAACTGTTGGAAAGTGCTGGATTTAAATAGGGCCAAACAGGTGTGATCACACTTGGAACAGATATAAGATCAAGCTGAACAGGTGCAATGTATTTCAAACAAATATGAAAAGTAGCCGTTGCACAGGAACAGTTATTAACCTTCCAAACAATTTGAAGAAGAACCGTAGGTGGACTAATATTCAAAATAGTTGGAATATATATATTATTAAACTATTTAGAATAGTTTAATCAAATAAAGCCAAAAGTTGAATAGATTTATTAAAACCTTAAATAGGATATAAATATAAATCTATTTGACAAACTTTAGGAAACCACTATTTGAATTTAGAATTAAATTAAATTCCCAAAATTACAAACTTTAGGAAACCACTTAGGAACCCAAAATTTGAATTTAGAATTAAATTAAATTCCCACAATAATTTTTATTGAAAAAATTCAAATGAATTTTATCTAAAAAATTAATGTTAGACCCGAAAACGACGTCAACTTCTCATTCATTCATAAATGGTTTTGACGTTCCGTCTTCACCGTGTGACTTGCCACGCGACAAGGAACACGTCACCTCTTCGGACCCACCCCAAAAGACGTTTGGGGCCCACTTAATTTTGGCCTCAAAGTTGGTCTAAAATAAGCCATATAAAACACCAATTTTCCAACAGACAGTGATGACGATATTCGAAACATGTTGGTAGCGTTTGGTAGAGTTTTGTAAATGTGATTTGAGAGTATGAGTTGTATTTTGAGTTTGTGTGTTGTGGAATTATGATTTGAGTGTAGAAAATTTGTTTGGTAAAGAGTTTTGAAAATAGTTTTGATTTGAGTGGGGAATTGTTGATGTGACATTTGATATGTGATACAAAAATTTATAACTCATAACTAAAAATACAACTCAAAATTATTTTAAAGTACATAAAAAATTTTAAAAATTTCAGAAAATATTTTTTTCGATTATATAAATCAATTGCAAAAAAAAAAAAATTCACTATTCCGGTCAACCGGCCAGTCAACCGGCCGAACAACTGGCCGAACGTCCCGTCAGGCAAAATTTTCAAAAAAAAAAAGACAAACGCGTCTGTCAAAACAGAAAACCGCAGGTGTTCTGTGCTAAGTTTTGGAATCATTTTTTGAGAACACTAACCAAACACCATACTTGAATTAAGGTGTGGAATCATGATTTGAATTCGCAACCAAACAGAGCCCTTGTTCTTTGTGAAGTCATTTGGGCTAAACCATTTTGATGTTCTTATTTAGATTTGAGATGTTCCGGTGGGTGGTAATTACGGGGGTGCGTATTGCAATGAAGGTGAGAAGTCGAATATTGGTAATCGGACGTTCGGTATGGACGATCAGACGGATTTGTTACCAACATATTGTCCTAATAGATCAAAGACGTTCTTGTCTGCTCAATGGGCATTCGGGATTACCCATGTTGGACAATGTTTCATCGGTGGTGCTAATGAATTTCGGGAAATATTATGCAAGTATGTCATGGAACGCGGGTTTCAATTCAAGTATGTGAAAAATGATTCAGTTCGCATTACAGCAGCGTGTAAGTTTGCAGAGTCCACAGCATGTACATGGTCGGTGCATGCGAGGGTGTTGCCATCGAATGAGATTTTATGTGTTAAGAAGTTGGATAGTGTGCACAATTGTAGAGCTGTTGTACCAACACATAGAAACCCGTGTACGGGGTTTGGTTTGGTTTCAAATGTTGTCGCAAATCGGGTGCGTGATCAGCTATTAACGCGTCCTACGGATATTGTGTTTGATTTGAAAAATGACTATGGGTTGGATATTAGTTATCGGGTTGCATGGTTAGGGGTTGAGAAAGCAAGGGGTAAAGTCTGTGGAGATCACGCTATGTCGTTCGACCAACTTAGGTGGTATTGTGATTCCGTTATAAAAAAGAACCCAAACAGTTACATTAACCTTGAATTTCACCAACAAACTGGGAGGTTCATTCGGTATTTTATATCATTCCGTGCATGTATAGATGGGTTCAATCATTGTCAGCCGTTACTTTTTTTAGATGGGACGTTTTTGAAAGGCAGATTCAAAGGGAATTTGCTAGCTGTTACCGCGAAGGACGGCAATAAAGGTGATGTATCAAATTTTTTTCCTTATTTTGTAATTGAAAAATAATTTAACATTTCCGATCCGATTCTATTTTATGAATCCTTTATACACATATGTACTGCACACAGGATTTCAGATGCACTAACATTTTGCATTTCCATGATGTGTACTCCAAATATGGTTGGCCCACTGTTTTGTGCAGGGTTGTTTCCGGTGGCCTTCGCAATTGTTGACTCTGAAAATCAACAAAATTGGGAGTGGTTTTTACGGAATCTTAAAGAAGTCGTGGGTGACAGGCGTACATTGACGTTCGTATCTGATCGTCACGCGGGTCTTTTGCAATCCATGCCAATTATTTTCCCTTCGGCACATCACGTATTTTGCTTGCTACATCTTCAAATGAATTTGAGAGACCGAATGAAATATGTTAACTCATCGCACAAAGTTGGGTTGATGTGCAAGCTCCAAGAATGTGTTTATGCGCCTACTATACCATGTTTTAATCAGAAATAGAGATGTTAAAGGAGTCTAGCCCGACTGTGATTGACAACTTTTGAAAGACTTGCATCCATCCCACTGGGCTAACGCGTACTCCATGTAAGTTTGATTGTACCCGGTCGGCGTAGTAGTTTAATGGGTTCATTTTTTTCAATTCATTTTATACATTAACATGCTAGCAGTTAGGTTTTTTTTTGGAATTCGGGATGAATTTTGTTTGATCATCCTATACCTTTCAGAGGGCAACGTTACGGTGAGATGTGGTCAAACGCAGCTGAATCATTCAACAACTGGATACGGGAGGCCCGTCATCTTCCAAGTACTAGGTTGGTCGATATGGTTAAGGGTCAAATAATGAAACAAATGGTAGAGTGTAGAGTCAAGTCAAGGAAATGGACCGACGTATTATGCCCGAAAATAGAGAAAAAATTGGTTACGGCGTACAATGACAGTAGGGCTTGGAGTGTTAGCCAGGCTAATGACAATGTTTACGAGGTGCACTCTCACCCATCTATTTTGGTAGATGTGACAAGGCGATCATGTTCATGTTTCCAGTGGCAGCTAAATAGGTTCTCGTGTTCCCATGCTGTTGTCGCTTTTTGTAATAACGGACAGAATATATGTGATTCTATTGAAAGGTACTGTCATATTGACGAATTCCAAGCTTCGTATATTGGAACAATATATCTGATTCCAACTGTTGAGAAGCCAGCATTTACGCCCAATGATTTTATGATTGCACTGCCAAAGGTGAAGCGTCCACCTAGCAAGCCCAAATGTAAGCAAATTCCATCAAAGGGTGAGGTTGTGCAATGGATTCGTTGTGGTCGGTGTGGAAAAATTGGCAACCACAATAAGAAAACATGCAAGGAGTCGATTTAGTCATGTTAAAACATGCTTATTTTCTATTCGGATTGTTTGTTCGTTCCCAATTCATTACAACTTCGTACAATTTTCCTTTCACAACATTTTTTACTGTTGATTTAAACGCGGACATCATAATGCTTTTATGAAGTGATAAATAAATATGATGTGGAATGTGGGTTTGTTTTCACATTGTCTCAAATGCATTGTACCCTACCACCTCCCATTACATTTAACGGTTGCATTAACCTTTCACAAAAACTGTTGCTCAGTTTCACAAATACAAGTGCTCATAATTTTGATACCCAACACCGACTGAAGTAACATAATCCACATTAACCACACTATTTTGTTGCTTACTAAGAGTTTGGATGTGTGCTGTGCGTGTGATGTTACACGGAATTTTAATATATTAATACCATGTACAAATATTTTTGGTTGCTTGTGGTGCGTTTGAGATCACATGGTATGTACATGTATTACATAGTGTAATACTCCCATAACGGATAACACCATCATCAAAGTAACAATTTCAATGTTTTCGAAATAAATTTTGGCAACACAGATTTCAACACAAACTTGATAATTTCAGATTAACATCCTACATTGTAATTTCAGAGTTCACCACCATCCCCTTTCTAACCACAATGCCCATAATGCGAACCTCATAAACACAATAATGCGTACATTTGAATGATCCTACATTATGTTATCCACATATACAATTAAGTAACACAATATGAATGACACTACTTCCAACAACAACCCTCCTCACCTCGTCCACTTCAAACACTCAAATAGATTCAACTACACATTGAAACCTAACCACCCTATGACTGCTTTAATTACTACACAATCAACAAACCGTTTCCGTTACATCAAATGTACAATTTTATTCCCAAAACAATTACACACATTAAACCAACGCCAATCACACTACTGATTGTTTACCATATCCAACCCATGCACATTAAAATCTGTTAAACCCCAAATTAACATCATTGACAAACACACTGTAACCAAAAACACATAAAATTCACGCCATACGCTAACGTGCCACAAACTAAGCATCAGGTATTTGCTCGCTGTTTTTATAATGTTGTTGTACTAAAAATTTGTTTGTTCTCCAATAATGGCCACATAGCTAGTGCACCATCAAAACCAAACAGTACCATGTTCAACACATAAAACAAAAAAGGTTCAGGTAATAGACCAAATCAGTAAGGGCAAAGGCCGATTTCGGAGCGCTCTCTGTGGATCATTGACGAATGCCTTAACCAGTTTTGCTCTAAACGCCCTGGCTGACATGTCATCCATTGAACCTTCCACATCCACGTTATTTGCGTACTGCCGCATAATGAAGCATACCATAACAGCGCAATCCAGTCTGCTGGTTGGCAACACGGGAACACATTAATCAACATTACCAAAGGAAAAATATTACAAAACAGATAATGGAACAAATTTAAACTGGGTCTAAATTTTCACATACGATTTCGGGTGTTATTGAGGGCAATCACCCAAAGCCTCCAAGGGTTCGTCGATATTTTTTTATGTCACACCCACAAACGGTTGCACATTTTTTGCCACACGCTTTGTGTAATCCACGACCCACTGTTTTTGTGTTGCATAACATGACCCAATCAGCCACATTGAACACACACTGTTACCATATACGTAACGCACGCATATCCCACACAAACATGTAATTCACATACAATTGTACTTACCACTTTCACCGCCTCAGCAAAATAATCATCCTTACTGCCTCTACGCAATTTGATTGAATTATAGTGCGTCCATGTCCCCGAGTCTGAATCATACACCATGGTCGTCCAATGATTTGCATGGTATATAGGGTAGTGGACATATCTGAACCCAGATGCAACTGTCATGTGTATGTTAAGGTAACGGTTCTTAGACGTTACGCTTAGGTTCCTCATCATATCCTACAAACATTGACAAACCAATCAAAACCTACACCTCTACTGCCCCATTATCAAAAATAAATTAAACAAGTTAAAGAACAATATAACACTACTCATAATAACATGTACGTACCGAACACACACTGCTGTGGAAGTAAGATTTGCTAAAATTAACAGAATTAAAAGCCGACAGGTTTTGTGCACTTTTTAGAATTTCAGCATATGAGTCAATAACCTAACAACACAAATTACACACATTTCCAACTATATTAATCGTACACAATGATGTGCATATGCATCAATTTTACGTAATCCATAACCATGGTGTAAGTGGTGATGTTGTGCTATCGATACTAACATAGCAGACTTACATTTCCGGCGGTCGCACCCCCTTGTACAAGCGCCTGGATGTCTTTGAAATTAATATGTACACCATAATCTGGTGCACTCCATATCACAGCTCTACACCAAATTATAATCACATAAGTACAATTAAAATGTAATAAACAATTTAACAGAAACCACAATAACAAAACTGTCAAACGTGTACGTTACTTATCCGCTTCAAATGTGTACACCATCTCTAACAATTTTTGTTCATCTTCAGCTAACATTTTCCAAATCGTATACCGATTTTTCATTCCAAATCCGGCCCATGTTTTCCCCAATTCCTCGTCGTCTTCAACGTTAATTACACCCTCACTTGTGTTTGTGCCTATGTTGTCCTCATTTTTTGACTGTTTGCAACGCTTTACCAACCCAGAATACTCTTAATTATCTAACCTCCACTCCCACCTAACTTTACCCTTCACACTCCGTACCAACGATGTGATATTTGGCATCTCAATATTCACAAAGTCTATTACCCTGTCTACTACATCGCAACCTGGCCGATCCATAACGTGTTTAATGTTTGTATTGTTTGCTGCTGCATCTGTGTTACTTGTGGCAGCTGAATTGCGTTCACCTTGTTCCTCTTGTGGGACTACATACACCTTCATGTAATGATGGAAACCGATCTGCAGCTTCACCTATTTTTCATTTCATTATGTTTTCGACAACAACAACGGGATTCACTGCGTCAACATCGTCATTACGTGGTTCGTTTATTGCACATCTGTGACTTTCGACAATGGTTGCATGGTTCTGTGGACCATGCTTGTTGGTTCCATTATGACACTGTGGAATGGACTTACAGCCACTGCCTTGGTCTGATAATGTGCCCCGATTTAAAGTTGTGTTCCTAGCTGACTGCGTTACTTCGTGCACCTCGTACTCGTCAACCTGGTCCTTCAACCGTGCTATTGTTGTTTTTATCTCGGACAGGAGGGCATTTAAACGTGCAATTTCAACATCCTCTGAATTGATGATAGTATCGAACCCCATACACAAATTTGCAGCTTGCGAGCCAAGTGCACGTTCCATGCTCGAAACCCTACCTTCAAGTTCACGCACACGTTTCGATTTTTACCTCGGTTCTTCCTCCAACTCTGCTACTCTTTTACACATTTCCCTCATTTTATCGCCGCCATTGACCGCTTCTGGATCCGCATCCTCAATTGGTTGTGTGGTTGACAAATCCACCAGATCTGGAAATAATACTAGCCACCCTTCACCTCTAACAACCACGCCCAAACCATATTTCGTAACACACTTGCTGCCTCTCTCGTGTGTGTCTGCCTCGTCCATCATTCCGTCTTTCTCGACGTGGGCCCCTGCAGGTGAGTCCACTTGCCAACAGTCAAAACTTGGCTCTACAACATCAGAAACAACATCCTTATATGACACACCAACATGCACCGACACTGGTTCTAGGTCCAGCACTTTGCCTTCTATCCTCGTACATTTACCACTAACCAATGTCATACCTATTTTGTACCATTCAACAATTACACCCTCCAGCTTACCGCACCTCACCTATCAAACACAACACAAAATTGTTACCCATTCCACCACATATTATCCAATAAAAACATACAAATCATCCTACCGTGTCATACCCGAAATTGTCCTCCGCGAGTCAAGTCCACCTTTTTCATTTTTGTTGTCAAAGTTGCAATGTTCCATCTATAGAACCGTGGCAGCACATTGTGTTGTTCCCGTTCGATGAGATTGGTGTGTTCACATAAAAAAAATTGCAGTACATTATAAACACATTCATGAACACTACGTACTAATAAACTAATATAAATATGTCCTTAACTGAAAAATTCATACTACTTCAAACATGTCACATTAACTTACGAGTAAAACAACAACACATCTGGTTACCATTTCCTTCCGATCATGAATCTCGTTCAGAGACGCAATTTACGCGGTCCGTATTGCAGCCGTCCAATCATATAATTGTATTGTACTTAGTTTGTCAATAACTCGGACAAACGCCCACCCATTGACTCTCCAGTCGTGGTAAAAAACAGTTTTGCACATATATACAACGACAGTAGCTTCGCGACGTCTTCTTCGTCATTACGACTATTGCCCTATACTGCATCATCTACTTGTTCCTTAATTTTTTTGCATGATATCCTCCATACATTGTCGTAGCGACGTTGAATAAAATCAAATGGTGGCCTCGACCCATGCGTCAAATCAAGCTGGTCCAGCCGCATTGAATGCCAAAAACCAGTCGGATATCGCTTCGACACAATGGTACGCCTTTCCTCCCGATGTAGAATTTTTCATCCTCAGGATTGTATGTCTGCATTATGCGAAATACTGTCTCATCACATTTTTTATATGCATTCGGCGTCAGGTTGTGTTTGCAGATGGAATTAATCATTGCTCAGAACGGTGTTCTTCGCAGGTGTCGTTCATGGGATTCTCTCAAATTGATTTCCATCACGGTTTTGATAACCCCATTGATATTAGAACGATACATCAAACGTGTAGTGTCAATTACCGGTTTCTTCATTACATGGACAATTTGCTCTTTCTCCTTGAATGGTAACTTCCCCTGTCTTTTGACAACCATCGGCTCCAACGCAAAATCAGAATCCCCTATGTCACATGCCATGCCACTACACTTCTTGCGTGGTGACTGCCTCAGAGTCACCTCTGCACAAATAACCAACACCACTGAGTACACAAATAGAACAGTGTTGCACAATAACTAAATGCATTTGCAATGTCGCACTTCCACAACTAACAACAACAGCAACATAGTCACATTAATATTGTCCCCTATCACCATACCCACATGTCCAAATCACGTGAATCCTAAATACATATTCGACTAATGCACGTTTAAAATACCGAACAACTATTTTTCCCATTCTAAACCATTATGTGCCTTAGACATGCCCTGAACGATACACATTATGCATCAACAATGCAACACCACGAACGAACAACAACAGCAACATAGTCACATTAATATTGTCCCCTATCACCATACCCACATGTCCAAATCACGTGAATCCTAAATACATATTCGACTAATGCACGTTTAAAATGCCCACCAACTATTTTCCCATTCAAAACCATTATCTACCATGGACATGCCATTAATGATACATATTACACATCAACGATGCAACCGCACAAACGCAAACAAATACATCAACCAACAATGTTATTGAAATAAAAAAAAAAAACCCCAACATAACTTTCAAAACATTATCAAAAAACAAATTTACATATGTTAATCATTCCCCATATCGTACCCAATATCGCCATAAAACCAAACTTGACATTCCACAAACACAAACACACTATCAATTTTAAACAAAAACAACAAACTCAAACACTAATTAGTTGTCCACTCAAACACAGTAACATCAATCCCATTACACAGAAACCACTCTTCCTTTCAACATTCAGAACAACAACAACAACATTACATCCCCACACTATTGTCATCACTATCAAACAAAACAACTTTACAAATCAAAAAATGACAGTAGCACATTTCATACCTCCATTCCTTACTGTCATTTTCAGACGTACCCCCACGAAACACCGACTTCCAATCCACAATAAACCTTATTGCAATCGTAATCCGACATCAACGTCAACAATTCCTTTTCGCTTCAATCACAATGTCTTCACAATGAACGTCACCGCGACAACATTGAGGAACATTCAAATTAGGGTTCCCATAATGTAGGGTTACCTTGCCCCAAATATATCCAGCCTTTCCGCTTTCGGATGTAGGTTTCTTTTTCAAAACCCCAAATCTTTCCTTCAATTCAACCTCACCATCGCCCAAGAAGGAACTAGTAATGCAACACCATAGAGAACTGATGTCTTAGTTCCGTAATTTAACACAGTGTTAAATGACGAAGCTTGGCCATTAATGTGACCACTCACGAGCGGAATGTATATGCCCTTAATGGTCAATTTCCTTATAATGGGACCTTTCAGTCTACAAGAAAACTTTTAGGACTAAATAGTCTATAAGTTCATAATTTGAAATTTATTGGTGCATCACCCAAAAAAAATATCTATTAAAATTTAAATAATGAAATTAAATAAAATATAAACAAAATTTTAAAATAAAACATCAATAAAATATCTATAAAAAATTATTTAAAAAAATTAAATAAATAAAACATCAATAAAAATAAAATAAAATAATTTTATTTTAAAATTAAGACATTTAAATTTTATTAAATAATATAATACATAATTAAATAGTAGAGGGTCAAAATGGTCATTTCACCACCTAATCTCATATCCCCTCTTATCTCTCCATTTGTGTCCCACCCCCCCAATGGGACACAATAGTCCAATGGATTTGGGACTATTAATCCGGAGGGACTAATAGTCCGATGTCAAAATTTTGAACCAAACAACGGATTATTGGTCTGGATGGACTAATTGTCCAATCCCACCCCTCAATCCCTCAAAACAAACAACACCTAAGTGTTTTAATGGAGGTTTTTAAAGTTTTATCAGAACACTAGACGACCGAGCAGATGTTTAGCCCGTCGACCGGTTAGGGTAATTCTTTCACAAATTTTTGCCTTAAAGTGGTCATTCGGGGGACATTCGGTGATGAGAATTCAACAGTTATGAACAATGATTTGATAAAAGGCACATACATCCTCAATTTGATGAAAGATTTGAGAAATCTTGAATTTGATGTAAGATTTGGTGATGAGTTGGAATAGCAAAAAATGAGTTTTTTTTTTTTATTTTATTTTATCAAATTTAAATTTGATGAATCATTGGAAATGATCTTACTAGTAGTAAATGGTACTATATTTGGGGTTGTTTAGAGATTTCTTTGATGAGTTGTTCCATAAAAGTGAAAATTCAAAATTAAACAATGAAAATTGAATGTTAAAATTTTAAATTCATTTGGTATATATGATGGAATTTAAGTAATGAGTTTAATCAAAAAGTTAGATTTTAAAATTTATTTTCAATTTTTTAAAGTTTTCTCTTACACTTATAATGTGATGGCACTCCAATAACCACATGCTGTGATCGTGGTTGTGGAATGCAAGTGCTGGTAGCAGTAACATTGATTTTGTGGTGATAAGAAAATGACAATAATGATGGGTGATAGCCGTGTCATAATAATTGTGGTCGTAAAGTTGTAATGGTAGAGAATGCAGTGCATTCCCCAGCACTGAGTTAGGGTCGATTCTTGGAAGGGGCTGTTTAAAATCTCTTCAAGAGAACACGTTTTGTACTCCCCTCGACAACCTATCCTTTACTGGGGCTTGTGGTTGCGCTCCATTAGTGCCTGGTGGTGGGTCCCTCACTTGGTGGGGGTTAATTCCTAACTGGCAACTGGTTACCCCGGGGTCAGGGCCCACGGGGCCGTGATGACAGCTCGGAGCCCTTTATTTTTGTGTTCCAAAAAAAAAGTTGTAATGGTAGAGGTGGTGGTGGTTATTGTTGTTAGAAAATTAATCATTTTGAGGTGTTTTGAGAAAATGATTAAAAGTTATTTTTTTATATTTTTTTTTAGTTTTTTTGTGAGAGAGGAAAGTGGATTAAAAGTTGAGAAGTGGCTTTTAACCCACTTCTCAAAATAGGCCTTTGTTTAGTTTGAGTTTTTAAAAAAAAAATTATTTTTTTATTTTTCGTCTTTTTTTTTATTGAATTTTTTTCTAATATTTTAAGCAATTTTTTATTTTTATTTTTAGACACACCTAACATAAATACACTTAAAAAGTAAAATTTTTGTGAAAAAAATCTTTGAAAAATTCATTAAATACCAAAAATACAAAAAAAAAATTACGAAAATTTAGTACATTTTTTTTTTGTATTTTTGTGTATTTATTAATTTTTAAAAATATTCACTTAAAACAAAAAACATGAAAAATAAAAAACTCAAGTTTTAAAAAACTTAATTCAAAAAACCCAAACCAAACATACTGAATGGTTTTTTGGTAACTTTAATGTAAAATTAAAATGGGTTTTAATCCTCTATTGAGGTGGATTAAAGTGGATTTCGATTCCTTGTAGTGAAATCTTTACACTACAAAAAGAATGACAAAAAACTATTAAGATTTGAATGAGAAATTGACTCCGTAAGTTGGCCTCATGAAAAATGTGTTGGGAAAGGTGTAAAACCTTCTATCCCACATTGATTGTAGAGGAGAGCATTGATGGGTATTTAAATCCCATTTTTTGCCTAAGTGTGTGAGCTTTTGGGGCATCCAAATTTTTCAAATGAAGGGAGTTATGGATGCTTCAAGGATGGACTCGGGCCAAGACTATAGTTCAAGAAAAATTGCCACACGCGCACGCACACACGCCACTCGGACCAGTCCCGGTCGTGGATCTTGGACATTGGGACTTGGGCTTGAGGCATGCTGTAATGGATTGAGAAATATATACACAAAACTTATGTCTATATTAGAGCTGGTAACTCCTCTATAATGATGATGGTTTAATTAATCAGTTTTGCAGATTAATTCTCAGAGTTAATTCTTGCATTTATTGTAGGGGATCCTCTTCCTCTCTCCCTCCATGTGCATAAAATGAGGCCCTCTCCTCCAGCTTTCTATACCAGAAATTGCTCTTCCTGTCTTCAAAAGTTTTCCTCCAGTTTATATTATATTCTTCCTGTGAGAGAGTGTTGCAAAGTTCTGTTCATCGGAGCTACTCAGTTAGTGCATTGTTGTAGCTGGTACAACCGTCATATCTTGGGAGACAAACGTCGAACAACCTCTAGCACCCAACTGGTGAGGCGGTAAATCTGTTTTAAGGACATTGTCTAGTGTAGACTTTGATATGCCTTCTGTTGCTATTTTATTTTATATATTTCTATTCTTCTAGTGGTTATTTCTAGCATGATGTTGTATTCTATAATTTCACATATAAAATATGAATTTATTTGTTTTAGTATCACACAATTTGTACAACACACTTAAAACAGATTATATGTTTACATGAAATTGGACAAATAGATTCATAATAATTTGATAGACTAATTTTCTTTACTGTATGAATTTTCTACTTTGCATCTGGTACTTGGAAAATAAATAAATAAACTGCAGAACGTGTTAGGTGTTGTAGTCAATCACTGGGAATTATAGCATATAGGCTCACTCTTTTACTGAATGAAATTCTTTAGTACAAATTTATCCATGATGTTTGGTAGTAATTTAAAAGTAAAACCGATTCATGGTTCTACACTTTCTTGAAATTCCGAAAATCAGAATTAGTGCATGTTACTGTTTCATTGTGTGCACTATTTGTATAATAGTTGTCTATTATAAATATGGAAAAAAATTCCTGATTTTTATATACATAGCTCACTGTTTGCATTGTGCACCAATATATATATATATATATATATATTTTATGTACCAACAATTGCATATAGGCTATTGTTTTATATATTAAATATTTGCATAGGCTACTGTTTGTTTATAGAAGTCATGGTTTGATTTTTGTTCATTAGATTTAATTGGTAAACACAAAACAACATGCTTATGGGTATTGTAATTTTTGACATGTTAAATATTTTTTAATTTTTCTTTGTTACATGCTTATTATTTTCTAGAAATATTTGCATGATTTTAATTGCTAAAGTCACTTGCATAATTAGTGTAAATTAAATTTTATGTAACTCTAGCCTATTAAATTTTAGTTTAATGTATTTGGAGTTATAAAATGTTTGTAATTTGTTTATATTTATGTACATGGTTATTGTATAATTAAATTTTAACTTTAATTTTGAAGTTTTAGTTTTATTTGTGTAACTCGTGCCTAGTAATTCAATTTATTTATTTAGGAGTCATAAGGATTGATAACTTGTGTAATAATTTTATATATACATATGTATGTATATAACTCTTGACTATTATCTTTTAATTTAATTCCTAGAGTTATAGATTGATATTTGTAACTCATCTAGCATATTAATTGATTAGTTAATTTTATTATTAAATAGTTTGTTAGATGGTTTCAAGTAATTTATTATATTTAAAGTTTCTTTAGATTGGTTAGTGTGTATTTTCTTGTGTTTTTCTACTTACTTTCTTTACAGGAATACCTATGCGAAAGGGATTGGAAAAACCAAATGAATAGTATTTCGGATGTCAAAAACAAAAATGGTTGGACTACTAACCTTTGTGTTGAATAGGAATATCTAAGCGTGGAAATAAATTTTTGGACTAATTCAAATCCTTATGGATTGGTTACGATCTTTATCATTTAAGCAATTTTTTGGTTGAGCTTTCGTAGTGGTTA
The DNA here is from genome assembly GCF_004153795.1 of Camellia sinensis. Taxonomy (NCBI): domain Eukaryota; kingdom Viridiplantae; phylum Streptophyta; class Magnoliopsida; order Ericales; family Theaceae; genus Camellia; species Camellia sinensis. The sequence continues at coordinate 755,068 of NW_021025452.1, read as the reverse complement.
CTTGCCACTTTTTTAAGCAAGGTTGTTTGCTTGGCATGTTGGAAGCATTTTATTTGCTTGTATTGTTGTAGCAATTTTTTACATTGCTTGTAATTTGGTTAGCAATTTTTAAATTACTTGTAAGTGTTGGACCTTAGTTTGTTTTAACCAAATTCATCCCTTGAAAAAACTTAATTCTAAAAATTGTTTTCTATGGATTAGGAGTCAACATGCTCTTGAAAGTTTTGTCAAAATGTTAACTGAGTTTTAAGTGGGACTGATGTAATCCCTCAAGTCTTCTTGGGAACATTCCTGACCATGTTCAATTCTAGGTTAAGTGGTGAGACTAGTTTTAAATTAAATTTCCAACTGTGAATTTTATAGTGTTAAGTTTAATTTCTAGAAACACGGGAAGTGAAATTCTGTTGTGTTTTTCAAAAATGGCAACTGTCACCGATGCTGCTGCTACTACTAACGTTGGTGGGGATCTGAACCTCGAGGCACTGGCTTGCCAACCCCTACTATTGTGACCTCTGTGGTCAACTCGATTGTTGTGACCTCTGTGGTCAATCCTATTGTCACTCCTACTATTCCGAGAGGCCCGCTCAACCATCACAAGCGCCCGGAGAAGTTCATAGGAGTGAATTTCAAAAGGTGGCAGCAGAAAATGCTATTCTACCTGACCACTCTTAGCCTTGTGAGATTATTGAATGAGGATCCACCAGCTGTGGAGAAGAATAAACAAGACAAACAGAAGCTCATGGCTCTAGATGCTTGGAAACAGTTAGACTTCCTTTGCCAGAACTATGTTCTAAATGGCTTAGCAGATTCATTTTTCAACGTGTTTTATCCAAGAAGTCAGCAAAGGAGCTGTGGGATGCTTTGGACAAGAAGTATAAGACCGAGGATGTTGGGACAAAGAAATTTGTCGTTGGCCGGTTTCTAGACTTCAAAATGGTGGACTCAAAAACAGTCATCAGTCAGGTTCAAGAGTTCTAAGTAATTTTGCACGAGATTCATGCAGAGGGAATGTTCTTGAGTGAATCATTCCAAGCAATTGCGCTGATTGGGAAGCTGCCTAATGGCTGGAAAGACTTCAAGAACTACTTGAAGCACAAACAAAAGGAGATGACAGTCGAAGAGCTTGTTGTCAGACTCCAGATTGAAGAAGACAATAGGAAGAAAGGGAGGAGTACCTCTACAGTAAAAGCAAACGTGGTTGAGCATGGCCAGTCCTTGGGGGTGAAAAAAAAACCACCAATAGGTAAAATCTCAAAGTTAGGGGGTGAGAGACGGTGTCTGCAAAAGACTAGTCTACAAGCCGCAGGAACCTACTTTTAGGTTCAATGGAAAGTGCTTCAACTGTGGAAGCGATGGGCATCAGGCGGTTGACTATTGTAAGAAAAAGAAACCTTACAAGAAGTACCCTCCACAAAACAAAAGCTGGGCTCACATGGCTAAGATGGAGGATCTATCATAAGATGTGGACAACATGTATCTGGCAATTATCATCTCAGAAGTGAACATGGTAGGGTCCAACCCGAAGGAATGGTGGGTGGACACTAGGGCCACTCGCCACATCTGTGCTGAGAATAAAATGTTCACAACTTTTGAACCAGTTTCAAATGGTGAGAAGTTGTTCATGGGGAACTCTAACACCTCAATTATTAAGGGAAAAGGCAAGGTGGTCCTGAGGATGACTTCAGGCAAAGAGCTGACTCTGAATGATGTCCTATTTGTGCCAGACATTCTTAAGAACCTTGTCTCAAGGTCACTTTTGAGTAAGCATGGCTTCTGCATGGTGTTTGAGGCTGATAAGGTCGTGTTGACCAAGAGCAGGGTTTATGTAAGGAAAAGGGTATATGTCGGGCAGTATGTTTAAACTCAATGTAATAACTTTTGTCCTGAAAATTAATGAGAAAGCTTCTTCTTTTGCATATATGCTTGAGTCCCCTAATTTATGGCATGGTAGACTGGGTCATGTAAATTTTGACTCTTTGCATAAATTAATCAAATTAGATCACATACCATCTTTCAAGATTAATCTAAATCACAAGTGTGAAACTTGTGTAGAAGCAAAATTGACAAGGACTTCTTTTCATTCTATTGAAAAAGTACCGAGCCTTTAGATTTAGTGCATAGTGATGTGTGTGACTTGGAAGTTGTACAATCACATGGTGGCAACAAGTACTTCATCATTTTTGTTGATGACTGAACTAAATACTATTATGTGTACTAATTTAAAAACAAAAATGAGGCAATTGATAAATTTATTCTTTTCAAGAATGAAGTTGAAAATCAACTAAGCCAAAAGATTAAGGCTTTAAGAAGTGATCGTGGCAGTGAGTATGAATCCCCGTTTGCTGAGTTGTGTGCTCAATTTGGGATTATTCACCAAATCATAGCGCCTTATTTCCCTCAGTCAAATGGTGTTGCTGAGCAGAAAAATAGGATGTTAAAAGAAATGATAAATGCAATGTTAATAAGTTCTGGGTTGCCATAGAATTTGTGAAGGGGAAGCAATTCTCTCTACGAATTACATTCTTAATAAAATACCTCGAAAAAATGTGGACAAGACTCCATATAAGCTATGGAAAGGCCACAAGCCTTCATATAAATACCTACAAATGTAGGGGTGTCTTGCTGAAGTGGTTGTGCCTACACCCAAGCGGGTTTAGATAGGACCGAAGTCAGTGGATTGTATATTCATTGGCTATGCACATAATAACAGTGCATATCTATTTCTTGTGTTTAAATCTGCTATTCCAGATATACACAAGAATACTATTATGAAATCAAGAAATGCATCTTTCTTTGAAGATGTATTTCCTCATCGTCTCCAAAAAGGAGTTCTGAATTCCACGAAAGAAGTTGATGATGACTATGATCACATTCACATGGATGATCAAGCCGGGGAAGTAGATGAGCCAAAAAAGAGTAAGAGAATTAGAAATGCAAAGTCCTTTGGTCCGGACTTCTTGACTTATATGTTAGAGAGAGAACCTCAAACTTTCCATGAAGCTGTGACTTCACCTGAAAGTCTGTTGTGGAAAGAAGCAATTAAGAGAAAGATTGATTCCATCTTACAAAACCATACTTGGGAGTTGGTTGATTTACCCCCAGGTAGTAAGGCCTTGGGGAGTAAGTAGATCTTTAGAAGAAAAGATAAAAGCGGATGGATCAATTGATAAGTATAAAGCTAGGCTAGTTATCAAAGGATACAAGCAGTGAGAAGGCCTGGATTGCTTCGATACGTATTTACCTGTGACAAGAATTACATCCATTCACATAGTGATTGCAATGGCAGCTTTACGTAGTCTGGAGATACATCAGATGGATATAAAGACAGCTTTCTTAAATGGAGATTTAGATGCAAAAATCTACATGGAGCAACCTGAGGGGTTTTCAGCTCCAGGACAAAATAAGAAAGTCTGCAAGCTTGTCAAATCATTGTATGGTTTAAAGCAAGCTCCTAAGCAATGGCATAAGAAGTTTGACAATGCTATGTTGTCAAATGGGTTTAGAATCAATGAGTGTGACAAATGCGTATATCTCAAAGACACTGACAGAGGTTATGTCATTTTGTGTCTATACATTGATGACATACTCATTGTTGATAGTAATGACGAGATGATTAGAACTACTAAGAGATTGTTAAATTCTAAGTTTGACATGAAAGATATTGGCCTTGCAGATGTAACTCTAGATATTAAGATTACCAGAACATTTAGCGGTATTATATTTTCTCAGTCTTACTATGTTGAAAAGATACTTAAGAAATTTGGGAAATCAGATTCAAGTGTGTATAGGACATTGGTAGACGTGAGTCTACATTTGACTAAGAATAATGGTAAGAGTGTCTCTCAGCTAGAATATTCTTGGGTCATTGGAAGTTTGATGTATCTGATGAGTTATACAAGGCCGAATGTAGCCTACTCTGTTATTAGGCTTAGTAGATACACGAGTAATCCAAATGCCATTCATTAAAAGGATATTATGCGGGTGTTAGGTTATCTATACTACACCCGGGATTATAGACTGCATTATACCAGATACCCAGCGGTACTAGAAAGGTATAATGACACTAATTGGATATCTGATGTAAAAGACTCCAAATCCACTAGTAGTTATGTGTTTACCCTCGGAGGGGCAACCGTGTCTTGGAAATCTTCCGAGAAAACGTGTATATCGAGATCAAAGATGGAATCTGAGTTTATTGCTTTGAATAAAGCAACTAAAGAAGTTGAATGGCTTCGCCAGTTAGTTGAGGATACTCCACGTTGGTCGAAACCTGTGCCAGCCATCTGTATTCATTGTGACAGCCAATCAGCGATTGGACGGGCACAGAGTAATATGTATAATGGAAAGTCTAGACATATCCGTCGCAGACATAATTCCATACGACAACTACTGTTAAACGAAGTTGTCACTTTAGACTATGTAAAGTCTAAGGACAACATTGTAGATCTACTAACCAAATGGTTAAATCAAGTGCTAGTAGAGAAGTCGTCAGAAGGAATGAGGTTAAGGCCTTTAGTGTAAGGTATTACCAGAATGGAAACCCAACCTAGTTGACTGGAGATCCCAAGATCTAAGTTCAATGGGACAACCTAATTGCATGTAACAGTGGTATGTCACTAAGGAGGTTTAACCTCCAGCCACTCCTTTTATCAGTGATACCTGCAAGCATAGAGGTTAAGCTGAGCTTTTAATAACTCTAGTGCGTTTAGCTGTTGAGCTAAGTATAGAAGGATACTCAAGTAGAGTCACCTATGTGAGTGTGAAGTGGGACCGCTCCTATAAGAATTGACAAGGCCTAACTCTTTAAACCACTCATTGAACCAGGCTAATGTTCTAGGGCCAAACCGGACACAACAATGAGAATAGAACGATGGTTGGAGTAATTCCTGTGTGAGGTCTATTGTCTTAGTTTACATAAACGGCAGAACAGTTTAACACTTCATGTTTACTGGGTAGCTAGTAAATCCGATAAACTTCACTAAGAAGGGTTCAAAGCCAAAAGCTACATTTTCCGATGCAGGGGTTAGTCCGTTGCACTCTCTCCGAGTCTTTATTGTTAAACGTTATCCGTTTGTTGTTATTCGGTCAATTTTTTTCATGTGGGGGGATTGTTGAAAAAATAATGATGATTTTTTGGTGACTTTAATGCAGAATTAAAGTGGGTTTTAATCCTCTATTGAGGTGGATTAAAGTGGATTTAGATTCCTTATAGTGAAATCTTTACACCACAAAAAGAATGACCACAAACTGTTAAGATTTGAATGAGAAATTGACTCATTAAGTTGGCCTTATGAAATAGGTGTCGAGAAAGGTGTAAAATCTTCTATCCCATATTGATTGTAGAGGAGAGCATTGATGGGTATTTAAATCCCATTTTTTGCCTAAGGTGTGAGCCATTTGGGGCATCCAAATTTTTCAAAGGAAGGAAGTTATGGATGCTTCAAGGATAGACTTGGGCCAAGACTATGGTCTAAGTTGGTTATGAAAAAATTGCCGCACGCGCACGCGTGCGTCACCCGCCCGGACTGGGCAGGGTCCTGGTCCATGGGCTGTGGGGCTTGGACTTGGGCTTGAGGCTTGAGGGAATGGATTGAGTGTGGGGATTAGACTTAGCCCACCCATCTTAATATTTTGGGGCCAAGCCAGATCTGTGGGCTGTAGATATATATACACACAATTTATGTGTATATTAGAGCTGGTAACTCCTCTATAATGATGATGGTTTAATCCATCAGTTTTGCAGATTAATTCTCAGAATTAATTCCTGCATTTGCTACAAGGGAACCTCTTTCTCTCTCCCTCAATGTGTATAAAAGGAGGCCCTCTCCTTTAGTTTTCTATACCAAAAATTGCTCTTCCTGTCTTCAAAAGTTTCCCTCTACTTTATATTATATTCTTCCTGTGAGAGAGTGCTGCAAAGTTCTGTTCGCCGGAGCTACTCAGTCGGTGCATTGTTGTAGCTAGTCCAACCATTGTATCTTAGGAGACAGATGTCGAACAACCTCTAGCACCCAACCAGTGAGACGGCGAATCTATTTTAAGGACACTGTCTAGTGCAGGCTTCGATTTGTCTTATGTTGCTATTTTATTTTATGTATTTTTGTTCTCTAATTGTTATTTCTAGCATGATGTTGTATTCTATAATTTCACATATAAAATATGAATTTATTTGTTTTAGTATCACACAATTTGTATAACAATTGTAATAATGTAGGGTTTGTGAAGGTGATGGTGGCAATGATGATGATTATAACAATCGTGATAGTGGTGGTGATATGATATTGGAGGAAAAGTGATAATAACGATAATGTGGTGATAGTGGTAGTAACAACAAAGATAGTGGTTGTATAGTGATGGTGATGACAACATGATAGTAATGGAGATGTTGACAGTTGTGCTATAATAATGGTAGTGGCAACACAACTAGTTGTACAGTGATGGTGGTACGACGATGATGGTTGTGGCAATAATGGTAATTGTGAGGTGTTTTGAGAATTTTGCTTAAAAGCTAATTTTTGGCTTTTAATATATTTTGAGTTATATCACCTCTTTACTTTTTTACACGTTTTTTTTAAAGAAAAGTCATAAAGCCAACTTTTAACAGTGACAAACATGATGGTAGAGATGGATGAATTGTAGTAATGGAGTGACAATGGTGATGGTATTGGTCGTTAATAATGTTATGCACACAAAAGACCAAATACAGAATCAAACATAGAAACTATTTATCCGAACCACCGATCGGATAATCGGGTGGTGGCCAAAGCTTGTCGACCGCAGCTATCATTTTGTCAACCGTAGCTGTCATCTTATCGACCATAGCTATCATATTGTCATCCAATCAATCACCCGGTTATCCGAATGAACAATTTTTGTGTTTGGTCCTCTATATGCATAACAAATTTTGTGTTTGGTCCTTTGTATGCATAACAGTTTCTGTGTTTGGTTCTCTATATGCATAGCATTATTGATTAGTTGTAGTGTAATGGTGATAATGATGGCAGCGTTGCTTGGATAAATAACATATACCTTAATAGTGAGATAATCGTAACAGATTAAAAAGTCAACATTAGTTATTAAGTTGTCGTTTGGCAAGTGAGTTGGCTTTGAGTTGGGACTAAAAAACATAAAAATATAAAATAGGCTAAATAAGACAATAAGACAATTTTAGGAAGTACGTTAAAAGCTGACTTTTTTTATTTCTTTTTAAAAAATATGCAAAAAAATAGAGAGGAGATATGACCTAAAAAAACCAAAAAACTGCTTTTAACCACATTCTTGAAACAAGCCAAACTATTATAACCAAACCATAATCATTTCACTTTTTTTCTCATAAAAAAAACAAAAAAGTCAAAAAAAAATACTAAACAAAACTAATTTAGCCAAACTAAATTAACTAAAAAACTCAAAAAAAAAGGCTAAAAAAATTATTTCCAAACGAATCCTTAAATGGAGTGCAATTTTATTTCAAAACATCAATGGTTATCTTACAATTGTGAGAAATCTCAGCAGTGTAATTTTTATTTTTATTATTATTTTTAATTAGTGATGGGCCATATATTGAAAAACAAAGACTCAAATCATAAGTCGAATTAAAAAACTTTTGGGACCAAAACAGTAAAATAATTTGAAAGATCATATTATCTTTTTCTTTTTTTTTTTCTTTTTTTTGATAACCGAGTGTCCGGGCCAGCACCCCTTCGGAGTGTCGCACCTCGACTAATCTCGGGGTCCTGAGCTGATCGACCGGGCAAAGACGCAGTGGCCCGCCAGTAGCGGGCTGGGGGTGGGATTCGAACCTAAGACCTAGTGAGGAGCATACTCCTAGGTCCCTAGTCCCTTGCCCTCAACCAACTGGGCTACCCTTGCGGGTTAAATATCATATTATCTTAATCAACATATTTATCTATTCACATCATCTATCTATTCATGTCACATATTTATCCATATATCTATTTACATGTCATCTATCTATTCAGTTAATATGTCTATCTGTCCATATCACCACCACCAATTACCATTATTGGCGACTTTTATCTATTCACATCATCTATCTATCCATGTCACCTATTTATTTATATATCTATTCATACGTCATCTATCAATCCACTTAATATATCTATTTGCTAATATCACCATCACTAATTGCCACGGTTGGCAACTTTTCCGTCAACATTTCTAGCCGCAACTATGGTCCAACAACCATCTAGTGGCAATGGGTAAAATGAAATGAAAAAAATTCTTTAAAACAAAAATTTATCCTCTTCACCAAATAATTTTATTAATTTCTTGTTTTCAAAAAAAAAAAATCAATCATTGAATCTAATATCATATCTCATAGAAATTAACTTATCACCAATTAACCCAAAAAACAACCCACACCATTACAAACCCACTCAAAAAAATAGAGAAAGGAAAAAAAAAAAAAAAAAAAAAAAGGTTAGGTTTACAGTAGAACCTATTTAGCTCGCACATTAGATAGAGCACAACTTACTGACCAGAGTTTGAGCCCCCACAGATCCTTGTGCGTGAATTGGGAAGACCTCTCCAAGCCAGCCCCCATAATTTTGCAACATTATTGTTTGGTTTAGAATTTTGAAATTTTTAATTCTTATTTTCATATTTTTAATAATTTTTTTATAAATATTTTAATCATTTTTTTATTTTTTAAATTCACTTAATCTTGATAGAATAAAGCTTGAGGCCTTGAATGCCTTGAATCTTTTTTTTTTTTGGGGGGGGGGCTGTGTTGGTGCTTGATTTTTTGGTGCTTATTTATTTATTTATTTATTTATTTATTTGCAAAGATTTTAGGATTTACAATTTACAATTTAGTGTTTAGGATTTAGAATTTAAGATTTTATAGTTTAAAATTTAGGATTTAGGGTTTAGGATTTTGGATTTATGGTTTAAAATTTAGAATTTAGGATTTAAGATTTTATGATTTAAAATTTAGGGTTTAGGATTTTATGGTCTAAAATTTAAGATTTAGGGTTTAGGATTTCAAGTTTTATGGTTTAAAAATTAGGATTTAGAGTTGAGGGTTTTGGATTTTATGATTTAAAATTTAGAGCTTAGGATTTTGAGGTTTAAAATTTAGGGTCAGGGTTTTATGGCTTAAAATTTAGGGTTTAGAAATTTATGGTTTAAAACTTAGGGTTTAAGATTTTATGGTTTAAAATTTAGGGTTTAACGTTTTACGTTTGGAATTTAGGATTTAATGTTTAGAAGTTTAAAGTTTAGGATTTAAAATTTAGTGTTTAGAGGTTTAGGGTACACATAATCACACTTCCCTCCCCGAAAAAAAAAAGAAAAAAAAGAAGCCCAACCAAACCAGCACAGCAAAAAAAAAAACAAAAACCAATTCGAGGCAAATTCACGCCTCAATATTCGAGGACTGTAGCACGGCCGATCTTGATATACTTAAAAATTTTAAAATTTATATAATTTTTTTTTAAAAAATCATTAAATACAACAAAATATAAAAATACACTGAATTTTCATATATTTTTTGTATTTGTTTTTTTTTTTTTAAATTCACAAATATTATAATTTTAAGTGTATCTAGATTAAATGTATCTGAAAAAATAAAAAATTTACATTAAACATTTAAAAAAATCATTAAAAAAAATAAAAAATAAAAAAGGGTAAATTACACTGACACTCGCTGAGGTTTATGTTTATTACAATTCACCCCCTCACCTTTTGAAAATTACATCTCCCCCCCAAGGTTTAAAGTTTCATTACAGATTCCCCCCTCAGCAATTTAATTTTTTTAAATACTAATTTTGTCCTCACTAGGTAAATTACATTGACACCCTTCACATTTTAGAAATTACAATCTCTTCCCTAAGGTTTAAAGTACCATTACCAATTGCCACATCGGTTAGTATTAGTTGGAAAAAAAATTCATTGAAAAAAAAATTAATTGGAAAAAAAATTATTTGAAAAAAAAATAAATTGAAAAAAAAATTTGTTAGTAAAATTTTAAAATTTCTATTTAAAAACAAACATAAACTCATTTTTTGAATTTACGTTTTTTCCTCAAATTTACAAACTGAAACAACCATTTATAAACCAAAAAAATTATCAAGCAAGCTTTTATGACAATTTTTAAATTTTTGTAAATATAAATTGAAAACTGAAAACGAAATGGTTACCAAACATGCTTCATATGGTAAAAATATCGTAAAATTAACAAATAATTAAATAAGTTACCAACGTAAGAAATGGCTTATCAAAAGATTCTTAGGCTATGTATGGTTTAATTTTTAGAATTTTTTTTAAAAAAATTAAAAATTAATCTGGTTAAGAAATAAAAAATAAAAAATAATTATCATTTTTATATAATTTTTAGGGTAAATTACATTTTAACTCCCTGTGGTTTGCCCAAAAAACACGGAGCCTCCCTGTAGTTTCATTTATAACACTTAAACCCTTAAACTTAATACCAAACTGTAATTTTGGACGAACGTAATAGAAGTAATAGAAAGTCAAAAATGCCCTTAGATATTTTCTACTCAGTCATTTCATTCGTATTATTTCGTATCTCTCTCTCCATCTACTCTCTCCCCATGAGCACCATATCACCACCACCTTTCAACACCAAACCCACCTCCTTCACCCATTTTCACAACCAAGGTTCATCACACTACCAACAAGCTCCACGACCACCATCACCGTGAACTCTGTCGTCACCGTTGTTGGACCATCATGACCACTATTGCCTAGCTCTGTCAAAACCAAGAACCACCATTCACAGAGTGCTATAGATAACGTAGCAGAAGAGGGAGGATGATGAAAAGGAAAGAAATAGATTTGGAGATATTTCTTTGGAATGTGTGAAGTTGGTTTTTGGACAAATTTCGGCATGCCGAAACAACCCATTGCAAGAAAAAGTGAGAAAACGAGGTTGCATAGGATGAATTATAAAGCAAGGTGAAGAGATTGGTGAAAGAACGGGGCAAAACAGTTAAGAATTAAGAAAATTATGGAGTTCGAAAGATGGGCCGAAGAAATGTCAAAAACGGGAAGAAAAAAAAGTTATTTTTGGTCAATTTTCAGAGCTCCGAAAGCATGCAAAAAGAAGTGGAATGAGGCGTGTAAGGAGTGATACGAAAACTAGGCCATGAGGTGAATCCAACGACTCAAAAATGAGGCAAAACGAAATTACGATAAAAGAGATATAAGGGCTTGAAATGATGTGTTTAAATCTGAAAATTTGATATTTTCGGGTTTGTTTGTGCATGCGGTTTGGAGAAGATAAAGTAGGTTTTGTTGGCATGAATCTCATCAATGGAATTTCAAAAATCTAAACGTTACATCTATTAATTGTTAGATTCCATGGGTTGGGTTTGTTACTAATTTGAATTATAAGGAAAAAATTGGATTTGGATAATTTTTAGAGAGAGAAATGGTGGTGATAAGAAATATAAGGAGAAGAGAAAGTGAGTTTGAACTATTTCTTTTTATTCCTTTTCACTCTCTTTTTCTTCTTCTCCCCTCTCTTTAGCACTCACCACTAGTTTTTTTTTTTCCTTTTATGGAAGAAGCCATGGCTGTCCTAGTTGAAGCAGCCACCTACATACAACACCTTAGACCAAAAAAATATGAAGTTGTGAAGTAAAAACTATTTCAAGTTCCAACCATTCTTTGCATTATAATTTGCAACTTTTATTGAACAATTCAAAAAAATAATTTCCTTTAATTCTAACTGGGTCCGATCCATTTGACAAATTTATTTGGAGATTTACTTTTGAAGATGTGTATGTATATATATATATTAGCTGCAGTGCTGCTAAATGGAAATAGTGTCACAGTGGGTATCGCCCTAGTTTGTTGGATGAAGTGAGTGATAAGGAAAGAAAAATAAGATGGAGATGGATGGTGGATGGTAGCGTTGAATTTCAAGCTGGTTTTGCTATGCGGTGAGGAAGAAATCTGGACAATTTTAGAGGCTTCAATGTGTTTGTTGCATATTTATATAATGAAAGGAGAGAGAAAGGGTGTTTTGGTTCAAGAATGTAACATTTTTGGCAGCGGAGAGTGTTGCTTACACTTTTATGTTCGTAAATCTCACGCTCTGGTTAATAAACGGATCTGTCAAAAATTACAATTTGGTATTAAGTTTAGGAGTTTAAATGTTACAAATGAAACTACAGGGAAGCTCCGTGTTTTTTGCACAAACAACAAGGGGGTAAAGTATAATTTACCCTAATTTTTATCTTTCGAGTGATTAGAAATAAATTTTTATAAATTAAATTAAAACAGAAATAAATTTTTATAAATTAAATTAAAACAGTCATACGTATGTATATAACCTACCCAAAAATTAAAATTATAATTATTTTTTACCCTTAAAGGATAATTATTTTTTATTTTTTATTTCTTAACCAAATTAATTATTAGTTTTTAAATTTTTTTTCTAAAAGTCAAACCATACATAGCCTAAGAATATTTTGATAAGTCATTTCTTACGTTGGTAGCTTATTTAATTATTTGTTAATTTTACAATATTTTTATCATCTGAGACCTATTTAGTAACCATTTCGTTTTTAATTTTCAATTTATATTTACAAAAAATTTTAAAAAAATATCATAAAAACTTATTTGATAATTTTTTTGGTTTATAAATAATTGTCTAAATTTGTAAATTTGAGGAAAAAAAAAACGCAAATTCAAAAAATAAGTTAAAGTTGGTTTTTAAACAAAAATTTAAAAATTTTACTAACAAAAAAAAAAAATTAATTAATTTTTTTTTCAATGAATTTTTTTCCAACTAATACTAACAGAGGGGGCAATTGGTAATATTACTTTAAACCTTAAGGAGGAGATTGTAATTTCTAAAATGTGAGGGGTGTCAATGTAATTTACCCAATGAGGGCAAAATTGATATTTAAAAAAATTAAATTACTGAGAGGAAAATCTGTAATAAAACTTTAAACCTCAAGAGGGAGATATAATTTCCAAAAAGCGAGGAAAAAAACTTTAATAAACATAAACCTCAGGGGGTGCCAGTATAATTTACCCAATAAAAAATCAATTTTCAAAAAAACCAAGAGCCGGATGCACTTAGAATGCATGTTGAAGTCTAAAAAATTATACATTTTACAGAAAAATACGTATAACAAAAAATTTACAATTTATGCTATCTTACATGTGCCAAAGGGTACACACTAACAAGATGCATAAAAAAAATATATGTATTTCAATTAAATTAGTTGCAATGTCTCAATGATGTATTGCAGTGATGCCACTCAAATAAGCAACAACCCTACAAGTGCAAAAAATTTAAAAGTTCCTACAATAAAATGTACAATGCAATTGATTTTTGGTTCTTTTCACCCCTGTATTCCCATAACTTTTCTATGGGTATAATTCAAAAACTTACCCAGAGTCTGGCAACGTCAGACAAGTACCATAACCAGAAGCCTAACCTGTGGACCATACTTTAAGGCTATCTTTGTGACAAAATAAAAAAGACAAGGTTACAAAAATGTATTTTCATGTCAATCCCGCTTCAAGGCCTTGGCAATGAAGGCTCTTGTGCTTACTATCGCAAGGTAAGCCAACACTGTAACACTAAAACCCGCCATCAAAACTATGCGGTCATAAGCTGCATCCTGTACAGTATACACCCGAAGCCCAATCACTCCCCAATTGCTCTCCGTCCAAACAGGATCAACCATCCCCATTTGATCAGAGGAATTGGGGGTCAACACCTTCCAACTTTCAGACTCATACTTCAACCGGGTTGAATATGCTGGTACATACCTGAAGTTGACAACTATACGTTAATTCAAGTCAACAGATGTGATCAGTAATTATGAAACAATAAGCAACGGTTAGTCGCATCACCTAGCCAATGCATTGGAATCACCAACTCAAGGTTATGTGACGAATCCTACACATTGATTCTCAACATATTTGGAAATCTAAGGGATGGGTTGTTGATGTCGATGATCACATTTTAAAATGGCAAAATTGCAAATTAATTTGCTAAATTTCCATGGCTATTTGAACCAGATTGGTATACAAACAATGTCACAATGGTATAAAAGCAAAGGAATGAAATGAATTCTCAGATCAGACCCAGTTTCGCGGACTGATATTATAATAGGGACAGTAGCACAACAGGTTGATTCCACATTTGAGCTACATTGACAATATGAGGGTAGAATGAATTGAGTTAGGCAGAAAGTTCCAAAATTGGATCAAAATTTAATCATGGTAGGACCCCAGAGATTAAGAGCACATAAGGCAATCTGACAAACCAAAGATATCCAAAGCAGACATTGAAACACTGTTTAATTCAAACTAAACCAGCTAGTAAGGTATACCTAGTTGTAGAGACAACACAAACTCCTTTCCCATCAGTCTCTGATCGAATGCACAATTGACCAGTGTTGCTGCAATTTTTTGGGCAAGAAGAACCTGAATTCTCAGAAGGAACAGATGTTTTTTCAGCCAGAAAATTCCACAAAAACCGTGGAACATCACCAATATATGGAGGATAAGGTGTGGATGAAGGTTCCCCAAGAAGGACACCAACATAGTGGCTTGGGCAGGTGCCAGAGGGAGAAATATAGTGCTGCACCAGCCCACATGATAAGCCTGGATCACAGCTCAATAGGCAGCCCATAAGTTCTTCAACCAGAGAGGTATTCACATTGATAGCATTTAGAGCCACAGTACTTGGATCCTTATTATCACTGGCAAGAATGTAAAGGGTGCGGGCAACAAGAGAAGCAGCAGCCTCTATGGCCGAGGAATTAATGTTCGCTGCAACAAGATACACATTCAAAGATAAAATGACAAGCCGTTGAGGAAAAATTGTGAAATTCAATAAGAATCAGCTGAAGTAAAAATAAATAAATAAATAAATAAAATTCAAGAATTCAGATCAACTCACACAAATTATCAAGGTGACTATGGTAGAATTGGTTGGTGAAGACACTGTCAAAATCTTCTAAGACAACCCCAGAAATCTGAGAGTTCTGTTATTGAAAAACAGTCAAGTGCATAAAAGAAATTTGGCAAACCAAATACTTCTCAAATTTAGTTTGCAATCTAGATTTCAAATTCATTATCAAACATAAAATCCTATACATTTCTTCTTGCCTCAACAAGTAACATTGTATTCAAGAAATAGTAACATGGTAAATAAAATAAGGACCTATTACCCTCTTCACACGAGTCTGTCGTCTTTTTTACCTTTTTTCTATAGGCCTGTTTTGGTAGGGCTTATAAGCTGCTTATTTCAACTTTTAACTTAATTTAAGTTAAATTATTGTGTTTGGTACAGCTTAAATTAATCAGCTTATAGCTTAAATCAAGTTATTTCTCAGCTTATCTCAAAAGCTGGTCAAGGGGTGCTTAAATTTTTGACTTAAGCACGCAGTTGGTGTGGGGAACTAAAATTACTTAAATGCCCTCGTCAATACCCAAATATTAATATTAATTAAAAAAGAAAAAAAAATCAATATTAATTAAAAAATAAATATTAATTGGTATTAATTATTAATAAATTCATATTGTATATTTTTATATTAATTAAAATAGCTTGCCTCACTTCCATGCATGCGATAGCTTGTCCCAACCAAAACTTGCCGCTTCTATCAATCAATGCACACAAATATGCTTGCTTGGACAGACACAAACATATGCTTGCCCCTACGTAACTAGAGCCCTGTAGGTCCAACACTCCTATATAGGGCTAGGTTTCAACACTATTCACTGGTAAGGCCCCACATGTAGCATTCCCGACGGCGGCTATCCCGAGCTAGCCATCCATAGTTGTCAGCCTCCCTTACCCCACAACCCTCACTTGTGACCCTCACTAAAATTCAATTCAATGAAAGGCAGACCCCATAGAAGTAAGCCTGAGCCAGCTCAGTGAAGACTTCTCAAATACCCTCCAGCCAGACCACAGAAACATAGAGAACAAAAAATTCGTGCTCAACCAACCCGTCTCAATCCATGTCAACCATCAACCAAGGCCCGCACCAGCTCTCATTACCATCCCACCACAACCTAGGCCAACACCAATTCCATCCATGCCCCTCTTCAACCTACCCCTATTCCCATTACCGCGCCTCCACAGAACCCTCAGAACCACGCACCGGCCACCATCACTATCCCTAAACCTTCACCTATTGTTATCTCAACCCCACCCCTTTCTATAAGTAAGGGAAGGTAAGGCTTTCAAAGGTGTCTTGGACATATGAAAGCAGGACGGTAGCATTGAAAGTGGAGAAGAAAGAGGGTGAAGAATGTGCTGAGATAGGAAATATGACTAGGTTGGGACGATGCTTCAAACCTGACCATTTGAGAACCACGGAAGGACCAAGGAAAGGAGAATGCAGTAGAGAGGACTCGGTTAGCTTAGCTCATATTCATATTGGAAAGGGTGGAACTTAGCTCATTCCTGTTTGTTTATCCCCTATTTCCCTTATCATACTCGCAAGTATCACTCCCCATCCTACATTCACCTAGCTACAGGAGCTACTAGTTTTGCATCTACCCTACAAGTTTCCTACAAATATTTTTCCCCAGTGTAACTTCATGACATTCCAGGTAAACAGCCATTTCAACTGTTTTTATCAAGATGAATGAACAAAAGTTTGTACATTAGTTTTCAAAGATGACTGAAAAAATGATCACATTTCAGAAAAGCCATGGATAGTGGAATCAGGAAAGAGAATTTCATTTATGCTGTCACAAACCTCCCTCAGAAAAGCCATCAACGATGATGGAGGTATGCCAGGATTCGACACATTTGCTTTCGAGATCTTAATGCCACTAGATTGAAGCGAGTCTTGGGCAAGTTGCAAGGCATTCAATGTTTCATTTGTGGCAGCTGAAACCTACAAGAATAACTTAGAAAAGTATCAGTCATAATCATGCTGAATAGTGAATGCTAAACCTATTTGTGGAAAAAATTAAAGAATAAGAATATTAATTTATTTATCAGAGATGTGATACCACTTAGATTACAATCAAAACATTTTGGCAGATAAAATATCATATTTTGAGCAGATTAGTTCAATAGAGTGTCTTGAAGAAAGAAAACAAAATCAAGTACTAAATGACCAGCTTTGCTTTCGTTTGATGTTTAACAAAAGAAATATCCAAAATACTCATTTATGCAGGATATCTCTAAACACAAACTAGGCCCAGGTATTTAGGGACTCTTTTGCTCCCAACTAAATATTGAGATCCATCATAGTAAGTTTTCATGCATAACTAACCAAATCACTCCATTTTTTTTTTTATTGGCACCGGGGTTTTCAGATCAAAGCCCGACTAATCCCTAGGGGTTTATAGGCCCTCGGCAAGGAGTTTCCCGCAAGTGTACCATGGTTAATACAAGTGTTTTTCCCTAGTCCGATGGCCCCAAGGAATTGTTAACACCTAAGAAGTTTCGATCTCTACACCTTGGAGGGAGCACACCTCCAAGACCCAAGGCCTTGCCACCAAGTCAACGCCTTGGGGTTCTAACCAAATCACTCCATAAAAAAACAAGGCTTCAAACAATGTTGATACCTTTCGGCGAAGTAAATTGACCTAAAGTTAAGATAAAAGGCTTTGGCTAGGATTTTTCTCCCATTTATGTATCATAAACCAGCAGGTAATGTAACATAGTAAGCATCTTTTCTTTGTTGGGAGAGCTATTGGACTAAAGCAGCCGATTGCTAATCCATTGTACAAGCTACTTGTACCAAGGGTTTTCCGTTTCCCTTGATGACTTGATGTTTGATTTATCTTTCAAAATTTTCAAATCCCTTCTCCTTTTTCGTAGTTAAAACTGCTGTTACTTCCACCACCCCTCATCTCCTTAAAACTACTGCCATCACTATCTCTGTACACCACTATCATCTCCCTAGGCTCCTCACCATTAACTCACAAACAAGACCAATTACACACCGTACACATAATCACAACCACCAACTTTGCCACTATTCCCACTATTACCTTCACCTTTTCCAAAGTCAGCACCACAAGACATTGTACACACTAAACATGTCTTTGCTTCATTACTAGTCATAACAATGATGTAAATACAAAATGAGGAACAGCGTTAGTGCAAATGAAAAGCAGGAAGTGCATATATCATGTATAGGAATTTACAAGTTAGCACCAGAAAACAAATTATTTATTACCTGTGAGGTATGAGCGAAAAATCTTGTGATTCCTTGACTAAAGCCCTTCCCAACAGATCCAATTTCCACAACCTAGGTAAAATTATCCAATAGTAAAAGTAAGCATGTTTCAACACTATCTCAAATATAAAATTCAGCAAGCGCCAAATCAGTTCCATAATAAATGCAATATCCTCAAAAGCAACAATGAACATATGCCCATGACTTCATAAAAATAAGAATGAACAAGCTCCAAACAAGTTAAGGGCATTCAATAGTGTAAGGAAACAGCAAACCAAAGTGAACATGACAAAAGACTTAATTTCATGTGGTTACTGAGATATAGTCATACTACTTATAATGGTGCAGGAACTTGAAAGCTGGGAAGCATGACACCAAATAACATTATTTTCCTTATTACTGCCCCAGAGTCTGACATGCTGCAATTTCCATGAAGTTCAATGTTCTCTCTGACTACCACAGGATGAAGTGTAAATTTCTAAAATATAGTTCAAGCAATGTTTTTACCATGCTGGCTTCACTAGAATTTTAAAAATAATTTTAAGTGCCCACCGATTGAGGCACTAGTATTCTATTTACTTTCTACTTTTTCTCATCAACGCGTTGTTTGAATCCTTTCATAATGTCACTAGCATCAATGTTCTTTCATAACTACATCAGTTCATCTCCCAAAACTATTTAGTATCGAGTAGAGAAGAAGGATTCATGTAGCCGATCCCATTTGATGGAACTTAAAGCTTGGTTTGGTTTGGTTGTGTTGTAACCTGTCCAGAACAATTCAAATCCTGATCTGGACTGAAAATTGAACTAAATTTTTAAAAGAGGAGCTTGTTCAGAAATAAATAATCTCCTTTTGAGCTTTCTTTCCATAGCCCAATCAGGGCAATGTAACTTCTTGTCACTAAATCCAGTTTGTATTAAATTAAAGGTTGATTTGAAAGGGCATTTTTTGCCTGGTTCGTTCTTCTCTTGCTGCTGCTGAATTGAAACAGCAAAAAGCCAAGTTGATTCTCTAAATTCTAACTCGAATAAGACATAGTTGGAAAAAACATAAAGATATTACAAGGAACTTTCAAAATAAGACACAATTCAGATCCTCTACCAATTCCCACACAAGATACACGAAGGAATGAGTCCAGAGTTGATTATACTGAAATTTTTACTAGCTAGTGGTCAAAATTAATTCAGTAGAAGTGAAAGCTGTAAACAACCCATGTGTCTGGTGAAGATCAATTGCCACATTATGTCCTGATTGCTATGACATTTAATCAGCATATAAAGGCTAAGGTTTGGTTTCAAATAGCTTGGCTGCTTTACTCCCTGAAAGTAATTATATCAGTTTATAGTTTGAGATAACTACCTTGGTCAACCAAGTGAAAGTGTTATTTTTCAAATAATGAAGTAACAAAAATTCCATTAGATCACAATTTGGTCTTAGGTCGATTAGTTTTTGTGGGTACTAGTAACCACACCCAGCACATGGCAACCCCTACGGGTGCCACATCATCATCATCACATCCTTACATGATAGACCTCAGGGCACCACAACCAGCTGACTTGAATGCCTAGCCTACACACCACTAAGTGCAGAACTCACTGCAGCTGCCGACCTAGTCACAAGAGCTCATAGGCAAATGAGTAGTATGAAGAGCCCGATTTGGCAGCACCATGGCTCACCTAAAGCCCTCGCTAGCCATGGTCCTTCATGTTAGAATAGGAAATAATATTGATTGTATTTTATTCTTAATTATCTCTTCCTTGATTGATATAATGGGCTGGCCCATACCTTATGCCTTATGGTACTCCTGTAATTACGTATTATTATCAAAAAAGGGGATGAAGTCTCACTCATTCCCTATCTCTCTCTTCTCTAAACTTACATTTACATGTTATCAGAGCCAAAACCCTAGCCCATCCCTCCATCGCCCTTCTTCTCTTCTGTCGACAGCCGACCTTACAGTCCAACAGACCAGTTGGTAGTCTACCCAAGTACCCCACAACCTTTGACACCCTTCCCAGGTCTTCGACTCATCATCTGGGCTCCCCGACAACCTCTTAGGCTTATTCGGCAGCTTCTCTGAGCCCCTCAGGGCCTGTCGGCAGTCCCTCTGACTGACTAGGGGCCTATCGGCAGTCCCCTTGTCCTTCGTGGCCCTTGTCGACAGAGCCTCTGGTATGTATGACTCCTATCGGTACCTCTGAGCCTCGGTTTGACTTATGCCTTCGGGTACCTCTGAGCCTCGGTTTGACTTATGCCTTCGTCTCCCTTCGTCTATATTTCCCTAATTATCAATACTTGGAGGTTGTAATTCATAAATATATATATATAATTAAAAATTAAAAAATTAAAAAAAAAGGACTCTTAAATTCTTTATGCTTTTCTAATTCTTCTTGTGCTTGTTCTTCCACTCTCATCTTTTGGGTTTGTGATTGGCATTATGATTGAGGAATAGTTAGTAAAATCTCCATGGCAGATTTGACTAGTGAATCTACTACCTCGCACCCATCTCAGGGCGAGAGTTTGGTTATCCCTTCTCCTATGACTGACACCGTTGTCAATACAGTACTGTACTACAGTGTTATTAAAGTGCGACAATGAAATTTCCAGAAGCTAGATCTCATCTAAAATGCAAAGGAATTTTGTCTGTTTCCTTCTTATTTTGTGGGTGCTTGGAAGATGAAGATAAAAAAGAGTGAAAAAAAACTACAGACGACACAGAATCCAAGAAACTGAAACCTAACAGAGCTGTGAAAGGAATTAGGCCATGGGATGCCTCTTCATTAACTGAATTCACTTTTTAGCAGGTGCCACTCCCAAATTATTATTATTTGGGTACCTTATTCATCACTTGGGGTTTTTCCAGGTCAATAATGTAAAATTCATAAGTAGAGGTTGTCACTTGGAGTGATGGCAAGTTCTATCTGCTCCCAGCACTGTGGTGCTGGTTCAAGTCATGGGAATCTACCTCTTCACAGCAAAGGTGTTAGAATATGTTAGAATAGGAAATAATATTTGCTATATTTTATTCTTATTTGATTTTATTTTCCCTTGATTGATGTAATGGGCTGGCCCATAATTTATGCCTAATGGCGCTCCTGTAATTACGTATTATTATCAATATAAAAGAGGATGAAGTCTCATTCATTCCCTAACTCTTTCTCTTCTCTAAACTTACATGGTATCAGAGCCAAAACTCTAGCCCATCCCTCCATTGCCCTTCTTCTCTTCTGCCAGAAGCCCACCCACAGTCCAACAGACTAGTCGGTAGTCTACCCAGGTAACCCATAGCCTACGACACCTTTCCTAGGTCTTCGGCTTCCCATCCAGGCTCCCCAACAGCCTATTAGGCTCAGTCGGCAGCTTCTCTGAGACCCTAAGGGCCTGTCGGCAGTCCCTCTGACTGTTTAGGGGCCTATCGGCAGTCCCTTTGGCCTTTGTGGCCCTTGTCGACAAAGTCTCTGGTATGCATGACTCTTGTTGGCACCTCTGAGCCTTGGTTTGACTTCTGCCTTTGGTTTTGCCTTTGTCTGTATTGGTTGGTTATTAAACACCCTTTAATTCTCTTTATATATATATATATATATATATATAATTAAAAATTAAAAAATTAAAAAAAAAGGACTCTTAAATTCTTTTTGCTTTTCTAATTCTTCTTGTACTTGTTCCTCCACTCTCATCTTTTGGGTTTGTGATTGGCATTTTGATTGAGAAATAGTTAGTAAAGTCTCTATGGCAGATTTGACTAGTGAATCTACTACGTCTCACCCATCTCAGGGCGACAGTTTGGTTATCCCTTCTCCTATGACTGATAATCTTAACCCTAGTCTTAAAATCACCACCTCTCTATTCAATGGTCAGAATTTCCTTCCGTGGTCGCAGAGTCTGACTATTTGTTTGAAGAGTAAAGAAAAGATGGGATATGTGGATGAAAGGGTCCAGGCACCTAGTATCACAGACCCTCGTTATGACCAATAGGAGATCGCTAATTCTTTGATTATGGGTTGGTTGATCCATTCTATGGTTTTGGGGATTGGTGAGGGTTACTTGTCTATGGACACTATCCAGGATATTTAAGAGGATGTCGCTACTACTTATTCCAGGAAAGGAAACTTCTCACAGGCTTTTGAGTTGCGTCACTCCATTGAGAGGTCGATGCAAGGTGAGATGACTATTCTCCAGTATTTTACCTTCTTTAACAATGGGTGGAAGCGACTTGATCACCTTCAAGATTACAAGCCTGTATGTCCCACTGATTCTGCTGGTTACCGAAAATTTGTGGAGCAAGAGCGGGTCTTCAAGTTCTTGGAAGGCCTGAATGTGGAGTATGATCTTGTTCGAAGAAGAGGGCTTGGCATGGATGTACTTCCCTCTCTCCAGAAAGCCTTTGCTTTTGTGCAAAATGAAGAGAGTCGCCGCTTTGCTATGCTTTCTCATGTCACTACTGATCGCTCTACCTTGGTTTTTACACGTCCTCGAGATGGTGTGCCTCGTGATTCTCGTCCCTTCTCTGAAAGGATCAACTTTACTGTGACTACTGTCGTTGACCTCACCACACCAAAGAAACTTGTTGGAAGCTGCATGGAACCCCTTCTGGTGGCCGAGGAGACCGCCTTGGTACTCGAGGGGGTCGGTCTGATCAGTCGAGAGGCCGAGGGGCCAATACAAGAGCACATCTTTCCGACACGGTTGAGCCACCACCTTCATCTCCCGTTATCTCACCAGCTGCTGATGTTTTGGGATTATCTGTCTCTAATTTTGAAATTGCTCTTCGCCACTTGCTAGACCGTCGCACCTCTACTTCTGCTACAAGTGCACCCTCTTCTTTCTTTGCCAATTCAGGTAACTTGGCTTCCTCTCCATAGGCATTAATATCTCATACGACTACACTGTGGATTATTGATTCTGGTGCTTCCGACCATATGTCTGGCTCCTCTAATTTATTTTCAGAGTATAACCCCTCCTTAGGTCAGGAAAAAGTGCGTATTACTGATGGTACTATTTCGCCTATGTCAGGGAAATGTTTAATTCATGCCACCTCTTCCCTTCCTTTGTCCTCTGTCCTCCATGTTCCTAATTTTAGTGTTAAACTTTTATCTTTGAGTCGTATTACCCGTGATTTAAATTGTAGCGTGACGTTTTTTTCCTGATCATTGTCTTTTTCAAGACCTTGTCACGAGAAAGAGGATTGGCAGTGGTAGAGAGGAACATGGTCTCTACATTCTAGATTAGACAGACAAACTAGCTCATTCATCTATTCAGCTACCATCCACCAAGGTAAACATTTGGCTGTGGCACCGTCGCTTAGGACATCCCTCCTTTTTATTACTTAAGCATTTATTTCCTTCTGTTTTTGAGAAAAATAATGTGTCAGATTTTCAGTGTGAGTCCTTGCAACTTGGAAAACAACACAGAGCCTCTTTTGTTCCTTCTATTAATAAAAGTTCAGCTCCATTTTTTGTGATTCATTTTGATGTATGGGGTCCATCTCGTTTTGTCTTTAACCGGTCAAAAATGGTTTGTTACCTTCATAGATGATTGTTCTAGGGCCACTTGGGTATATTTGATGAAAGATAAAAGTGAGGTATTTTCTGTGTTTCAAAACTTTCATAAAATGATTTGTACTCAGTTTGGGATGGTTGTCAAAATTCTACGTTCTGATAATGGGGGGGAATATATTGACTCTGGTTTTACCACTTACTTCGCCACACATGGCATTATTTACCAAACTTCATGCACTAATACCCCTCAACAAAATAGTGTTGCCAAATGTGAAAATTGCCATCTCCATGATGTCACCCGTTGTCTGTCCTTTGAGATGCGGGTTCCCCGATCCTATTAGGGGGACGCGGTTCTCACTGCCGCTTATTTGATTAATCGTCTTCCTACCCAAGTTCTTTACAAACAAACACCTCTTCAAGTTTTGTTCGAGTCCACCTCTTTCGGGTTCTCCATTTTTCCTAAGACCTTTAGCTGTGTTTGCTGTGTCCATCATCATTCCCCCACCCGTGGTAAATTGGATCCTAGGTCTCTTAAGTGTGTCTTCCTGGGTTATTCTACCTCCAAAAAGGGGTTATAACTGTTATCGTCCTCCCACTTGCAAATGGTTTGTCTCCATGGATGCCACCTTATTTGAGTCTTAGTCTTACTTTTTTGCATCCCCCGTGTCACAGTCATCCCTTCAGGGGGAGCCTTAGTGTGAAAAGATTCATGTTCCACTTTCGCTAGTGGTTGAACAAATCAAGGATGATGAGCCAGCAGTTGTGGAGGAAAAGGGAGCAGGCAAAGTTTATATCAGGGACAAGGACAGACAGAGAGTTAGCTGGATGCAAGAGCCTACTTTCCCTTCTCTACTGCCAACTTCTTCTCCAGATGAGTGTCCAAAATCACACCCCTCTCCTAAGAGTCCAGGTAATTCTGATTCTAGTGCTCATATTCCTGTTTTTTCAGATCTTAATGTTCCCATTGCTAATAAGATGGGAGTTAGGCCATGTACTTAGCATCCTATTACTAATCATGTCTTTTATTCTAATCTGTCTTTATCATATAAAGCTTTTCTGTCTAAAGTGTTTTCTGTGAGTCTATCTACCAATTTTCAGGATGCTCTCTATATTCCTGAATGGAAACATGCCATGATGGAAGAGATGAGAGTTCTCAACAAGAGTGGCACTTGGGAGTTAGTGGAGTTATATAGAGGCAAACATCCAGTTAGGTGTAAGTGGGTGTACATGATAAAACACAAAGCAGATGGTTCTATAGAGCGGTACAAAGAAAAATTGATTGCTAAGGGCTTCACTCAGACTTATAGCCACGAGACATTTGCACTGGTTGCTAAGATAAACTCTGTGAGAATCTTACTCTCTCTTACTATAAATTTGGATTGGCCACTTCATCAATTTGATGTGAAGAATGCCTTCCTTCATGGAGACCTAGTAGAAGAGGTCTATATGAATATTTCCCCTGGTTTTACAAATGCTAAGTCCAAAGGTAAAGTATGCAGGCTCTAAAACTCGCTTTACGGACTAAAGCAGTATCCGAGGGCTTGGTTTGAAAGGTTTGTTCAAGCTATGCTGAAATATGGGTTCAAGCAGAGTCAAGCTGATCACACCTTGTTTGTGAAACACTCCTCACATGGTAAGACCACAGCTCTTATTGTTTATGTTGATGATATTGTTCTGATAAGGAATGACGTTGAGGAGATCCCTTGGTTGAAGGAATACTTAGTTAAGGAGTTTGAAATCAAAGATTTTGGTAGTTTAAAGTATTTTTTGGGTATTGAAGTAGCTAGGAGCAAGGATGGCATCTTCATATATCAAAGAAAGTATGTACTTGACTTGCTATAGGAAATTGGATTGCTTGGAGGTAGACCATGCAATACACATCTAGAACCAGGCCAGAAACTCAGGATCAAGAAGGAGAGCCAGTGGATAGGGGGAGACACCAGAGACTAGTGGGCAAGCTCATATACTTATCCCACTCATGTCCAAACATTGCCATGGTTAGCCAGTTTATGCATGCTCCTAAAACTTCCCACTTAAAGGCAGTTAGGAAGATCCTGAGATACCTGAAGTCTTCTCCTGAAAAGGGTCTCTATTTCTCAAAACATGGTCATCTCAGTGGGAGGCATTTACTTATACAGATTGAGCTGGATCAGTCACTGACAGACGATCAACTTCCGGATATTGCACATTTATTGGTGGCAACCTAGTCACATGGCGAAGTAAGAAACAGAATGTGGTTGCTAGATCTAGTGCTGAGGCAGAATTCAGGGCTATGGCTCAGGGTGTATGTGGGTTGCTATGAATTAAACTATTGTTGGGAGACTTGGGAATCCATCAGACCGACTCCATGAGCCTATACTATGACAACAAGGCCGCAATCAACATAACTCATAATCCAGTTCAACATGATAAAACTAAGCATGTGGAGATTGATAGACACTTCATCAAGGAAAAACTCACTAGTAGCACCATACGTATTCCCTTCGTGAAGACTGGGGACCAACTAGCCAATGTTCTCACCAAAGGACTAGGGAGCAAACCATTTTATGGTATTCTCAACAAGTTAGACATGAGAGATATTTTCACACCAGTTTGAAGGGGGTGTTAGAATAGAAAATAATATTGATTGTATTTTATTCTTAATTATCTTTTCCTTGATTGATGTAATGGGCTGACCCATACTTTGTCTTATGGCACTCCTGTAATTACGTATTATTATCAATATAAAAGGGGATAAGATCTCACTCATTCCCTATCTCTCTCTTCTCTAAACTTACACTTACACTTCCACTTACACTTACACTTACACTTCATACCTCATAGGAGAATGCATTCTCTCTCCACTCACTCTCGCTTAATGGCAACAAATTTGAGCCATGTGCTCACCTATGTTCACTTAGCTGCTTGGGCTAAGCCCTTAGCTCAACTATGTACTCACTCACTTAATCACTCGCCTGCCTAGGTTAGGAGCAGTACCTAGGCACCCCCACTAGGGATTATTGATGGATTGTGGATTTTAGGCTAAGACCACGGGTTCATCAAGGTTTGCTTGGTTGTCTCCCTGCAATGACAACTCCATCTTGACCAGGCTTAGAGATAGGGAACGTTGACCTTGCACTCATGCTTGCTACGTACATGATACATTCCCTGATATATCATACCTACCTCCACAACTCCTATGATGCAGCCTTCCTAAGGACTTGAATCATACACAACTAGTAAGGGTGATATCACCCTCCTGTGAAGTTGAAGAGAACTTGCTATATGTCCATAAGTTGCTTGGGCTCCAATACTCCTAGAGTCTACATAACAGTATCATGAAAGCAACCACCACAATATATAACATCATAACACTTGCACAGCAACACCACAACAAAGTGTTCAAGGTGCCACTCTCTCTATCTTCAATGTTGCCTTGCTCTCCTCCTTCACCTCTGGTAATCTTGAGCCATTTAAGTGCCAGCCATCTTTCCAGAGGTGCACAATCGACCACCTCTAACCTCTCATACCAACGGTTTTTAAACAAAAGGATACTTGTAACTAGGAATAATAAAATAAAAAAAATTAAAAAAAAAAAAACTCAATATATAACTGATTTGTCGAAATCTATTTAACATGGATACAGATACAAGATATGATATGATATGATATGATATGGATGCAGCGATACGAAAAATCTATAAAAAGGGATACAGTTATGGCCAAGATACGTTGAAAATATATATATATATATAATTTTTGGTATTATATTACACGAGCTCAAAAAAATAATGAGAAACCTTTTTTAAAGAATTAGATATTAAGGGGTTGTTTGGGATGACCTAAATAAGTGCACTTTTTGTCTTTTTACGAAAAGATGTGCAGAAAAGTAGAGAGGTGATGCGATGAAAAAAAATAAAAAAATAAAAAAATAAAAAGATGAATTATTTTTGGGTTGCCAAACTTGGCCTAATTTAAGAGACAACAATCAGTTAACTTTTTTTTAGTGGATACATTAATTTGATAAAATCTTTAAAATAAATAAAAAATAAAAAGAGTAGGGTACTACTTGAATCTCACTATATTCTTGCTTGGTAAGAAATAAGAAAATATTGAAAAATTATTGTATTTATTCTAATAATTATACTCAAATACTATTCAAAAATTATTACAATCTAATTTTCATAACAGTTTAGATACTTGACCTAGAATGTCCAAAAAGTATATGATGCTTCTAAAAAATAACAATAAGTATTTGATATGTTTGGAAGTATCGAGTATGTATCCAAGGAGTATCAATGTTTGATATGGGTACCATATGGACACGACTCCCTGTTAAAATTATTCATGTTTCATAGGTCGTAATGTGTAACCAAAAATGACCTTTTTAGCCTTTTATAAAAGAAACATTTATAAAATAATTAAAACGAATTCAGATATTTCAAGCCAAACAAAAGAAAGTTAATAAAGTGTCTCAACATGAAAACAGAGCAACGAAGCACGAGTATATTTGCACTAGAAAAGCTTTCATTCACCGTTCATCACAAACCAACAAGAAACTTCGATATCAAATAGAAAAAAGATACAGGCAAATGGGACATCATTTGGGGCATGTCTAATGAGTGTCTGCATCTGACATGAACATATCATATTCTTAGAAGTGTTCTTGCTCCGGCTCAAGGCATTTTGAAGCCTAAAGTGAACAACTTAAAATGAGGCTTTCAAAAAAAGTTAATACTGTTGTCGAATTTTTTATTTAAAATTTACTTTCCTAGCTTTTTGAGATACATAATTACTAAATAAATCTTTGTACTCAAGTTTTGCTAACAAATCATTTTCAATCAATAGTATAGGCTATAATCCACTTAATCTTGTTAATCTTAAGTAGAAATTTATCAATTTTAATTTTAAAAAGCTTATTTCTGCATAAGCAATGATTACATGTAATGTCAATAATACTCCGCAACCAATGCATAAAATTAGAAGGAAAAAAATCTAATATTTTAATATAATTTATTACCTCAATTGAAGTGTTTTTCCTCCTAATATTTTAATATCATTTATTATCTCAATTGAAGTGTTTTTCCTCTCTGTAAAATTTATTTTAAAACTTTCAATCCTAAAAACAAATCTAAACCATCAATATCAAAATAATTGTCACATTTTAGGTTATATTTGAGATTAAAACAATATTTTTTTAAACTATCATTGTATAATGATTTTAAAATTTTGAAATCAAATAAAAACCAAAACCACCTTCGTATATTTAAAATTGATGGATAGAAAATAAATGAAATAGTAGGTGTTTTTTGGTCATCTGAAAATTTGTTTTTGATTTTTTCTATTATTGTAACATAAGTTGACTCCTTTTGACTTTTGGGAACTTTGATAAATTATATTAAAATATTAGATTTTTTTTCCTTCTAATTTTATGTATTGGTTGCAGAGTATTATTGGCATTACATGTAATCGTTGCTTATGCAGAAATAAGCTTTTTAAAATTAAAATTGATAAAATTCTACTTAAGATTGACAAGATTAAGTGGATTATACACTATACTATCGATTGAAAATGATTTGTTAGCAAAACTTGAGTGCAAAGATTTATTTAGTAATTATGTATCTCAAAAAGCTAGGAAAGTAAATTTTCTTAAGGTGTGAGGCATTCTTTTAGGAAAAAAAATGATAATAAAGCATATGGGTCTTAACTAATGATATAAAAAGGATTGGGCGTCTTCCCAACATATATTTTTTAAAATAATATTCTATAAAGGACCAAGGGGGTGCCAAAGCCAATCATATACAAGAGCAAATAAAGAAAACTATACACCAAAAACCAATTCAAAGGTCTCTAGAAAAACCAAAAAAAGAGTCAAGGACAAGTTAACTGTCCACCAAAACCAACTATACAAAATGAACTAAAACATGCTCTTTAATATCAAAATTGACTCTTCTTCACAACAGAAGTTATTTTATTCCTCTCTCTGCATACTACCAACATGCATGCTGAAGGAACCAAACTCTAGGCCATCTTCCTTCTTTTCCCAACAATGGCGCCTTTCCAAGAGCAAAGGAGACCCCTCACGCTCTTAGGGAATGCCCAATCCACACCAAACAAGAAAAGGGTCAAAGATCACAACTCTTGGACTGCCTTACAATCAATGCTACATGGCTCATGCTTTCCTCGTCATGTTTGCACATGCAATAGTAGTTGACATGCACTTGCCTTTTTTTAATCAAATTGGCAATGGTGAAGATCTTATCATGAGATGCACACCAAACAAATAAAGTCACCTCGGACAGAGTCTATGTCCCGCAAACCTCCTTCCAAGGCAAGGATGGGCCCCCATCACCTCTTAAGGGCTCATAAAAAGACTAAGCATCAAACTGAACGGAGAAAGTCCACCACTACCAAGCAGGTAGCATAAAAACATGAGAGAAGGTCCAACGAATTTCTCATGGCTGAGTAACTGACTGTTGGAACTTGGATGTATATCTACACTTATAATCTATTTGGTTCATTAGAATGAGAGAGAATGGAATGGAATGGTGATTCCTTAGACTTTTCTATGGAATGACCATTCCATTTAAATGGTGAAAGATGATTCCATTTGTCATTCTTTGTTAGTCTAACCAAATATGATAATGAATATTTTGCTGGAATTATCATTTTGTTCCACTTCATTCCAGTGAACATCAGTACTTACCAAATAAACTTCTCAATGCCTCTCCTATCTCTTGCTCACTAGTGGGGAAAAAAATTAGGCACATGGAAGACAATTTGTAGACATGATTGGTGATGAGCTCTTCTTCACACATATTTATTTGACATGTTATGCACAGTTTAACATTCATGCTCTATTTTGTTCACTAGAATGAGAAGGAATGGAATGGAATGGTGATTCCTTAGGCTTTCTTATGGAATGATCATTCCCCTAAAATGGTGTAAGATGATTCCATTTATAATGCATTTGTCAATGTTGTTTTAGACTAACCAAACATGGGAGTGAATATTTTGATGGAATGATCATTTCATTCCACTTCATTCCAGTGAACCAAACGCTACCTTAGCACGATCTACTATTAACTTTATCTATGAAATTTCCACCTTTGGGAAAGAAGATACTCATAGATTACAATCTTTAAGCAGAAAATATCGTCTTTCTCAACTTCAACAATCTCTTTCAAAGAAAAATGGTTACTAAATTATTGTGTCATTCACAGCGCCTAGAAACTGAATGGTTAAAAATCCAACCAGAAGAGTACCACAAATTCACAAGAAAATTGAGAAGCTCAAGAATCTGTTTATTAAAAAGGTTCTGGGAAATTTTAAGTTTGCCAATTTTCAGTAAATGTAATACCCAAAAAAAAAAATCAGTAAACCAAATGAAACCAAGCCTTAAGTCCTATCAAATAGAGTCGTTCTTCTCCACGTGGCCCTATCAAAGGCCATTTCATTAGTCAAATTAAGTAGATCCATATCTCTATTTACAACGCTAGCCAACGTTAATCTAGGCCTACCCCGTCCCCTAACCCTTCCATCTACAGTTACAGTATCGCATCTTTTCACTACTACCTTTGTTGGTCTCCGTTGAATATGACCAAACCATCTCAATTGATTCTCTCTTAACTTATCTTCTATCGGTGCTACTCCTACCCATTCCCGAATACGCTCTTTCCTAATTCTGTCTTGTCTAGTTTTGCCACACATCCACCTTAGCATCCTCATCTCAGCCACACTCATCTTATCTACATTTTGTTTCTTGGTTGCCCAACACTCCGTCTCATACAACATTGCTAGTCTAATAGCCGTTCTATAGAACTTTCCTTTTAGTCTAGTGGGTATTCATTTATCGCACAGTACCTCAGACGCACTTCTCCACTTACACCATCCCGCCTTAATCCTATGGGCCACATTTGCATCAATCTCCCCCTCTACTGTGATACTCGATCATAAATAACGAAAATATTCACTCTTCGGCAGTTCTTGGTTCTCAATCCTCACTTCGCCTCTGCTTTCATTGTTACTGTTACTAAATTTACACTCCATATACTCTGTCTTAGTTCTGCTTATCCGGAAACCTTTAGATTCAAGAGCTTTTCTCCAAATCTCCAACTTTGTGTATAGAAGTTAGTAGGATTTTTAATTTTCGCATTTTTGTCCTTGTGAAATTTGATGTTGGATTGAGGATGTGGTAACCTCTATTCCATAGCAAATTACTGAACCAACCCCACAGTCAGATCAACTCCAAGATTGTCTGACAACAATTTTAGAAGTCCAACTTCATTTTAAATTACGATGTCACATACAACAAACCTTTGAAATTACGCTGAGTTTCACTCAGCCAAGATAAGAAGATACCGTATCAATCAATGTGTGGTTAAGCCCATCAACAGAATCCGAATGCTGATCAAGTTCAAGTAGAAATCTTCGACTACCAAGGTAACCCCAGGACTCTCCAGTGAAAATTACAAAAACAAGCTGCAGTAAGAAAAGGTAGGGTGGGGAGGAGAACTATCAGCAAAGCAACAATACAAAAAACCACAAGCAGAACAACAATATATTTGACGAACAAAAAGGAGGAAAAATCACGGGACAATCAGCAAAAGTCAAAACACATACTACAGCTAATGAAACACACCAGCTGATCAATGACCTCTACCATTCCAATGACATACTTAAGCATGAATACCTAGAAATGCTTGGATAACAAGAAAATATAAGAAGATATCAACAATGGCCATCAATGAGTGTCAGTGTGCTGAGCTACTCAACATAGTAGATAAGGCAAACTTACAAGCAGGGGATATCTCTAATGGTGAACAAATGAGACACAAAAAACATATTACAAGTTAACAGCTGAGAAAAAAGAAAAAAAAAAGCCTACAGATTTAATTGGTGATGACCATTCCATTGATCTAATGCAAACCTATGAGCTGGGCATTCAACATATAAATTTATAACAAATACATAAAAAAATGGAGACCAAAACTGTTTTAGTATGCAGAAATGTCTGCAAGAAATTCAATGCATCTGTCTAGACTAAAGCACACATTTCCAGAGTAACCTTCACTAATAGCAGTGAAACAAAAATAGCTCACAATTGGCTCCCTTTTCCATCCGAAGGCAAAGAGCTAAAAACGGTAGGCTAACCTTTCTCTCACTGCAGAAACGTAAAGATATCCATTCCTTCCCTATCACTCAATGGATTTTCTAACACAAGCACAATATACATATGTACATTCAAAGAAGTGAATGGACAAAAAGCACAATAAGTAATTATTAAATTAAATATTACCGCCAAAACTATAAACACATCCCAAACCACTAAATAGTCAATAAAAACAGCTAACTTTAAAGATAAAAAATTCTATCAACTTATTAACAAAGCATATCATTATATTAAAAACTCCAGAAAATCAGCAAACTTGTCACCAGCTACGTAAAATACAAGTACTATCTCATATACTCACCTGTTTACCAAGATTATCCAAACCATCAACACGAGAAAGAGCATCAACTGCCACCAGCAATGAGATCAATCCCTAAACAGTGGTTTAAACATAATTTTCTGCCTTAATTCAGATCAGAAAAGCAATACAAAAAAAATGGATTGGCTTCTACAATGGCAAATATTTGTGTCAAGAGACTTTCACTTACGGATATAGGGGAATCTGCACCAAGGCTTTTGTCACGAAAGAAAGAAGCAGAGTCCATGGATGCCACTGTTAATATAGTACGCTTGGATGATTCTGAAGACAAAGTTTTAATTGGTGGAAGTGCTGACCACACACTGCCCTTCATATTAAAGATACATGAAGTTAAAGATTAATGTGAAAATCCTTCCCAGTTCTCTATATATTTATCTTATGCAGTCAATTGATAAGCAATGCTAAAGATTCTCTTCATTCTCCGGTATAAACCACAACATTCGATCTTTAGAAGCTACAGGCAGATTTGGGGTAAAACTTACAGTAAGCATGAATAAGTATGCCCCCAAGACATAAGCATCATCAATACTGCAAACAAAAAGACATATTCTGGTTGGGCTAATACTTGCAATTTTATGTCACCACCTAGCTGGAAAACTTATGGTTTTTGACACATTAACCACTAAAGGTATATCAACCAATGTTGCTAGAAAACACTAATACCCTAGCGTTTATGTTCTGGAGTGCACATTTCGAAATATAATACACTTTCGTTCCAGAATAGTGAATTTAGCAATGCAAATTGATCTCAAATTTCTTTCCTATGTATTTTCTTTAAATTATTCCTTGGGAAGAAAGAAACCAATCTGATAAACTAAAATCTATATTAGAGTTTTGGCATGATAAAATGTATATAAAAAAATAATAATAATAAAAATAGAGAGGCAATAATGCTCCTAGAATTGTGTTTTCACATGAATAATTTGAAGAATAACCAAACCAAACTAAGCCTTGTGCAAATGGGGTCTACTACATGAATCATTTTTGCCATTATGCTCTGTCAAGGTCTTCCCCTCCCCTTGACATTTCTATTTATGGTGATCATAGCACTCTTCCTAACCGTATATGTCATCATTGTATGACTAAACCATCATAATATGATCTCTCTCAACTTTTAATTGGTACTACTCCTACAATTTTATGAATATATTAATTTCTAATTCAATATTTCCTAGTCTTATCACATATTCATCTGACCATCTTTTATCTCAGTTACGCTCATTTTATGAATGTGTTGTTTCTTAGTTGTCTAACATTCTACCCCATAAAGCATCATTGGCCATATAGTTATTCTATTAAAAAAAAAAAATTCTTCCAATTTTGTTGATATTCGTTGCTCACATAATATGTCATACACACTCCACTTGAACAAACTTACTTTGATCTACTTAAAGCTAGCTACAGGAGACTATAATCTAGAATGGCGCTACAATATAAGACACAGGACCATTTTTTATTGGACTAGGTCAGCCTATATTGGAAATAAATCCCTCAATAATAGCCCAACTAAGTCTGGTCATTACCATGTTAACAATAAACCCATTGTTAGCTTACTTTTATCACATCCCAATTGTTAGATGAGATATTGCGATAAAACAATACATGACAAGCTGAAGGTCCAAATTAAGGTGTGCAAGAATAAGAGGACTAGAAAAAATATTGTTTAGTTTTTGTTGCCAATTCAAAAAAAAAAAAAAAAAAAAAAAAGAAAGAGGAAGAATAATATTGGTTTAGGCAAGACGTAGTAAATGGCTCTGGTTTAGTGGCACAATAGCACCAAGCTCATGCATAGCTACCAATGCCAAATTTTAGGGAACTCTATTTGGAGCAACTGCAACAAGATTTTTTGTGGGGCGGTGGAGGGGAGGGTTTCATTATCATTTGGTTGTGTGGGAGAGGATTTGTACTCCTAAGGTGAGGGGGGGCTTGGGTGTGAGGAGGTTGGTGGTGTTTAACCGGGCTCTTTTGGGGAAATGGTTGTTGCATTTTGTTAAGGAAACGAAGCGGTTATGGAGGAGGGTGGTGGTGGCGAAGTATAGGGTGGAGAGGGGGGAGGGGTGGGTGGGAGGGGACTGACATGGGGGGGGGGGGGGGGGGGGGGGGAAAGAGTTCATCTCTCTTTCATTCATTTCCACTTTGTCCTTACTCGGTGTACCGAAAAGCGCAACATTTAACAAAATGCGAGCGTCGGAACATCGTAGGAACATTTTTCAAAAACTATTTTGAAAGAGAGGGTTTCAAGGTCTAAAATCTATTCAAAATAGTTTTGGTCCAAAAAAGGGGTGTGAGGTTTGGATTTGACGTTCTCCTTGCCAAAGAAATCGACCCTTTGCATAGCATATCCTGCATCACTAAGTAAGCAATCAGTAGTGCCCAAGTCTTAAGGGTAGTCAAAAATGGGGTGTCTACAGTATTTGATTGGGGTGGATGGAGTTTTGGGATAGGACCCGGATTATGGTGGGGGTGGGGGTGGGGGATAGGACTCGCTTTTGGCAGGATCGGTGGTGCAGCGAGGTGCCTTTGGTGAGTATGTTCCCTATGATTTATGCTATTGTTGCGGATGGGGAGGAGGTGGTTGCGTCTGTCATAGTTAGGCAGGGGCAAATGTCTGTTTGAAATGTTCATCTTCATCGTGATATGCAAGATTGGGAGCTGGATCAACTGGTGGACCTTCTGGGCTTTTTGTATGGTGTGAGGGATAGAGGGGATGGGGAGGATTTCTTGGTGTGGGATTGTCTGAGATCTAAAAGGATTTTTTCGGTGGCTTCTTTTTATGGTGTGCTCGAGGGGGGTAGTACGGTTGTGTTTCCATGGAAGAGCATTTGGGTGACGGGATTACCATCTAAGGTTACTTTCTTTGTTTGGACAACCACTTTGGGACAGATTTTGACTATTGACAATTTGATCCAACGGGGGCATGTTTTGGTTAACTGGTATTGCATGTGCTATAGGAATGGGGAAACAGTGGATCATTTGCTTCTACATTGTCCCGTTGCGTCCCAACTTTGGAGTTTTATTGTTGCATTGTTTGATTTGGTTTGGGTGCAACCGGGGTTGGTGCCAGGTGTGTTACAAAGGTGGGGTGGGGCTAGGGTGGGGAAGAGGCGTCGGAAGGCCTGGATTCTTGCTCCCCATTGTTTGCTTTGGTTGGTGTGGTTGGAACGAAATAGGCATGTTTTTCGAGATGAGTGCCATTCCGTTTTATGGTTAGAGAACCGATTGTTGATGGTGTTGCATAGTTGGGTTACGGGTTTGGTTGATCCAAATGTTTTGATTTTTATAGATTTTGTGGAGGATTTGATTAGTTAGTTTTGTTTGGGCCTTTGTGGGCTGTTTTTGTATTCTTTGCATCGTCTTGATACCTTTCTAATAAAATTGTTCATTTATTTATGCAAAAAAAAAAAAAAAATAGATGAATAACGATTTACAGAGTTTGCTAGCATAGGGGTTAATCTAACATAAAACACATCTTAGCACATAGAGAGGCAGTTAATGAATTTCAAGTCTTCTTTCATGTGTATCATTCTCCTCCTCTTTCAATGAAATCACATGACTTATCAAGAGGGTGGGGGTGGAATGTGTGGGTCGGACTAGTCTATGATAAGTTTAACAAAAATTGTAAGGAAATAGTATTGTTTAAGCCAAAGAATGAAGTAGAATGATGAAAATACCATCCAGTGAGCAACATACAATTGGTTGGACAAAGGCTTTTCACAAGTTAAATTGATTTAAGTAGATCACAGAATACTTCATATTATGTGCAAGCTCCTAGCACCATGTTGTTCTCCTACTGACCCTGAACTGACAAGTCAATAGCTAAGAAAATAATAACAAAATAATCCAAGAACACCAAGTTCTAATTGGTGTATGCCCATGATAGGAAGGGGTTGTTTGGGATGACCTAAATAAATGTACTTTTTGGCCTTGTTTGGTTTGTGTTTCCCAAAAATTTTTGGGAAAAATTCTCTACAAATAAGTTTTCAAAAGTAATTAAACCAAACAAATTTTTTCAAAAAAATTTCCCAAAACTTGTTTGGTTTATAAGTTTTCAAACAAATCTCTCTCTTATACACATCAAATCAATCACTTTTTCCAAAACTCTCTCTCAAAATAATTTTCCAAAACATCTTTTGAAAAAAAACCAAACCAAACAGCTTTTCGTACTTTTTATCTCTAAAACTCATCTCCCAAACTCAAACCAAACATACCCTTTATCTTTTTACGAAAAGATGTGCAGAAAAGTAGAGAGGTGATGTGATGGAAAAAAGATAAAAAGATAAAAGATGGATTATTTGAAATATGCCAAACTTGGCCTTAGATGTTGAAGGAAACAACAAAAGAGGGAAGGGTGAAAGATGTTTAAACCTAAAAATAACCCTTAATCCTCGCCATGATGGTTTTGTTTCCACCTAACATCTGCTAAATCCAAATTTAAATGGCAATAAGAAAACACCATGGAAACAGGAAATCACAAGAACTTCACCTGTATCCACCTAATGGAAGGCAAGTCTCTTCTTTCAAGCAAGATTCTGAATCATGAGTTCCCACTTTTGTTGTCTAATCAAAATGAAACATACTAATTATCAATACACAGTATATAGAACTTGTAAAGAGTTACTTGAAATAATCATCACATGTTGGATCAAACAATATGCACCACCACAATCTCTAACCTGCATGACTAAATCAAATTCAGCAACATCTGCAGTATAACCTTTCTTGTTTCCATCATTCTTTATGGCTGCCTGAATGTACAAGTGAGAGCATTAAACACACACAACATAAACCAAGAGTCCAAGATGGTAGTTCATAGAGTGGCAGTGACTCCATCAGCTTGCATAAAGTTCATCTGGTTAAAAAGCTGTAGAACGGTAAACAAAGTGTTCCTCATGTTTGAAATATTACTTAAAAGACACCTCTTAGCATAAAAAGATAATCCTCTTGTTTTCTGCAGAACTTTCAAACTCTTGGTTACTAGCACCTCCATTCTATTCCAGCACTACCAGAAGGAAGCCCAACCACACCTTGGATACTATTCAAACTGATACATTAGGAGTCTTCATAAAATATTATGGGTGTAAATAAAAGGAAACAACAAAAGAGGGAAGGGTGAAAGATGTTTAAACCTAAAAGTAACCCTTAATCCTCGCCGTGATGGTTTTATTTCCACCTGACATCTGCTAAATCCAAATTTAAATGGCAATAAGAAAACACCATGGAAACAGAAAATCACAAGAACTTAACCTGTATCCACCTAATGGAAGGCAAGTTTCTTCTTTCAAGCAAGATGCTGAATCATGAGTTCCCACTTTTGTTGTCTAATCAAAATGAAACATACTAATTATCAATACACAGTATATAGAACTTGTAAAGAGTTACTTGAAATAATCATCACATGTTGGATCAAACAATATGCACCGCCACAATCTCTAACCTGCATGACTAAATCAAATTCAGCAACATCTGCAGTATAACCTTTCTTGTTTCCATCATTCTTTATGGCTGCCTGAATGTACAAGTGAGAGCATTAAACACACACAACATAAGCCAAGAGTCCAAGATGGTAGTTCATAGAGTGGCAGTGACTCCATCAGCTTGCATAAAGTTCATCTGGTTAAAAAGCTGTAGAACAGTAAACAAAGTGTTCCTCATGTTTGAAATATTACTTAAAAGACACCTCTTAGCATAAAAAGATAAACCTCTTGTTTTCTGCAGAACTTTCAAACTCTTG
This sequence comes from Camellia sinensis, assembly GCF_004153795.1. Classification (NCBI taxonomy): domain Eukaryota; kingdom Viridiplantae; phylum Streptophyta; class Magnoliopsida; order Ericales; family Theaceae; genus Camellia; species Camellia sinensis. The sequence continues at coordinate 716,207 of NW_021025452.1, read as the reverse complement.
GTTACTAGCACCTCCATTCTATTCCAGCACTACCAGAAGGAAGCCCAACCACACCTTGGATACTATTCAAACTGATACATTAGGAGTCTTCATAAAATATTATGGGTGTAAATAATTAAATCCAATTTTTGACTGTTGAAAAAGACAACACTGACTTTTCTCTAGATTTGTTATTCTCTAGAGTCATCCATCACGAGAAGTAAAGAAAAGAATAAACAAATAAAAGAAGGAAAAAATGAGCCAAGTGAAGAACAAAGAAAAATGAAAGGATGAAAACTGGTATCAATTGTGTACACTTTTATTTGTTAGTTGTCAACATAATTTTGATATTTTGTATTCCATTGCATTGTATTGTTGGGTGGTTCCCTCCTTAATGGGGTCCCACACCAAGACTCAAAATGAGTCAACTAGTTGTATTTTATTTTATTTGTTAAGCTTCTTTGAGAAGTCTTGCACCGTCAAACAAAGAAAAGAAAAAAAGGAGACTTTTGCTATCCTCCTTGAGTTTGCGGGGGGCTGTTAGAATTTACCATAAACCTACCACCACTACCACCTCACCTACTCCACTAAACCTAACCCACTACACCACTACCACCTCCACTTCACCTACTCTCCACCTACTCCCAAACACACTCCTATATAATAGGAATCCTTGTAATTGTAATTAAACAACATATATCAATCAAATACAACCATACACATCAATCAATAATACATAAATTTTTGCACAAAGAAAAGAAAAAAAGGAGACCTTTGTATCTGATTTAATCAACACACAGCAACAGCAAAATAGAGTGTCGCGAGAGAGACCAAGAAGAGGAGAAAAAAGCTAGATTTTCTTCCATACTTCAAACCAAGATCGGGTGGTTAATTTAAGTCCCATTTTGATGAAATTTGAAGTATGTTGCTCATGAAGACAAGCTCTACACTTTGATTGGAGTTGATTTTGTCAAAGCTCTCTTGGATTTGTAGCTTTGAAAATCCACTTTGGTGAGACCTAAACTTTTACCTTTTGTTGATTTCGTTGAAACCCACCTTTGTGATGGTGATATAATTGATGATTAGTGATCCATGAATATTCGCTTGATGATTGTATACCTCTAGTTGTAACTAGAAATGACATCTTGCAACCCCATTTTTTTATAGAGGAAGTTTGATTCAGAGTTGGACCCATAGACATAGTCACTTTGCCAAACTACGTAAATTTAGTGTTTTGTGATTGTTTTTGTTGCCTTTAATTTTTCAGCCATATTATTTCTTATTGTTTGTGGTTTGTTGCCCATTTTCTATTCACACAAGGAGGGAAAAATATAGGGATTTTGCCAACAAGTATAGTCGCTAGACTAGTATCAATTGAAATTACTAGTTCTCATTTTACAAAATTAACAAAAAAATAACAATGGAATATTAACGGCCTGTTTGGTAATGTCTTTGTTTTTTGTTTTCTATTTTCAAATTTTGTTTTCTAAAATTTTGAAAACTAGTAACTAAAATATGTTCGGGATTTTTGTTTCCAAGAAATGGCAAAATTTTCAAAATTTTTTAAATCAAGGGAGTATTTTCAAAACAAGTTTTGATTCTCTCCACACACCCCCACCACACAAAACATGTCTCTTTGCTTTTGTTTTTGGGGCCCACTTGGCGTAGCTTCTTGTGCGTAAAGTCCTTCATGAAAAAGGACTTTGTATGAACTTCATAAAAGGACTTTTATGAGAAGATGTATATTTGGTGAATGGTTTGTTTGTATGTCCTTTGAAGTCAGGCCAATTTAAAACAACCAAACATCATAATTGTGGGGCCCATAGGATTGGTAATCTAATTCCAACATCTACAATGGATAACAAACATGATCTTAATGCCTTTTTAATGTATACATTTAACATATGTATATGTCTATATATATTCAAAATTAATAAAAAGCAATGTAAAGCGGGGGGGGGGTGGGTGGGTTTGCAATATATCACCACAAAAAGCCCCAAAGATATATATATTTGAAACTAGCAATAAGGATATTAGGAGTATTATGGGCAATTTATTACATATAATAAGGATAGTATAGAGAATACAAGCACTTTACTTCAATTAAATGAAAGACTTCCCAAGAAGTCAAATTAGAAGCCATCCTAGCTAATTTTTAGGAAATGGACTTCCTGACACATTACTTTTGCAGAAATTCCTTCCTTCTAACCTCACCAAACATGAAAAAATAAAAAAAATTAGAAGGACTTCTATGGTCAGGAAGGACTTTGAGAAGTCTCGCCAAACACCACCTTTATATGGTCTTACATATGTGTACCAAAAAAAAATTTCTTTTTTGCCAAAATAATAAAAAAAAAAAACATGTTTCGTGTTTTTTGTTAATGCCGCTGAACTAATTTTATTTATTGCACCAATAAGACAATAATTAAACTAATAAAATTTACTTCATGAGCTAAAGAAATCTCAAAAACACCATACCTCCTTCAGGGTCAATGTGCTACTCTCAGAAAGTAAGAATACCGGAAAATTGTAATTGTTCCACATGATACCAGATCCCTGCAATTGACAACAATGACACTTTAGCTTCCCCAAAAAAAATATGTAAAGGATGCCCTACGACTTTAAAATTCAACAGTTGTTTGGTATTCAAAAGTTGATGTTCATTGTATAAACTATACAGAATAGTCACAAAATTTTGGACTGATCCTCATGACATTAACACTCATTTGATGAATTAAAATAAAATATCAAGCTCACTCATGTGAATAAAACCCAGCAAGACCAAATGTCGGCAATTTAATGACCACACAAAAAAAGCACTGTGGTTCTTAAGGAAATTGCATTATTGAGACTTCTCATAAGGTCCAACAAGGACTTGCATGTAAATTAGAAGCATAAACTGAGGCAAAAGGAGGCAGTCAACATCTGGAAAACAAGTTGGTTGAGTGCTTTGTTGCTTCTTGGATATCAAGTTTCAGCTTCACCTGACTGGTCGGTTGGGAGTCTATAGAGAGTGACTACTTTCTATGCAATTCCCAATCCAAATAATATTTAAATTCTATAATAAAAATAAATAAATAAATAAATAAATAAAAAGTGGCATCCCTTTATTTATTGGTAACTAGATCCTGAGCAGAGATATAACCACTCATCCCTTAATTTATTTGTATATTTCAGTAATTTGTGTATAGATGAAATGATGAGGAAGAAATCATAACAAAAGTCCAATCACAAATTAAATTTTTTTACTACACAAAAGCATAGAGTCCAAAAAAAAAAAAAATTTAAAAAAAAACCAACGCATTTATTTTAATGTCAAATCTTTTGATGGAAACTTAAAACAAGTGTTCTCGCATAAAAAGGCAACAATACCATGGCTATGGCCACAACATTCTTTATCTACCACAAGGATCACTAAGACAATCAAATCAACAAGGATAGAAAGAGAATTATATCACTGAATAACGAATCTTACTGTCATCCACCAGTGACTGAATAACCAAAAAAAAACATTTTCTCTACTCTTCTTCTAATGCTTGTGAAGACATAACAAACATTAATTTATTTAATAAATTCACATGTGCAATTTTAGTTCTTCATTGTTTCATAACCTCCAAGTGCCCAAGAACATTTTGGTGCAAGCCAAGAGTAACTTTTATGGTGAACACAAAAGTCAGTTAGAACAGCAGTAGCGAAGCCAGCCATGACAGGTATAGTGAGATAAGAAAGAAGCCAAAACATGTAAAAGCAAAAATATTAGTAAAATCAACAAAATTCCCTTTCCCTTTATTTTCTCCAAATAAGGACACTCATCAAGGCAAAAACTTTCAACAAATGTAAAAGAACTCCAAACCTTCTTTCTATTCCTCTCATTTCATAGAACCTAAGATATGGATACTTAATCTCTATTGATTCATCTCTAGTAGTTTCACAACATTATTACTCAACCAACCCAACATTACATCATGACAAATACTGCAAGCTTCTCAAACCCCAAATATTGTAAAAATGAAGTGCTAATAAATAACGCCAATCATCCCAAACAGGAGAATTAAAATTATCATTGCAAAGCAACCCTGCATTTCATGTTATTGACAGGAGTTCCATGCATACATCTAAAAGAAAGAGGCGTAACTTTGGTGTGGAATAACCCAATTAAGATGCCTGATGCTTGGAAAGCAATTCTAGAAAAAGGATGATAATTTTCCGATTGGGTAAATGATGTAAGACAACCATGGTGCAAAAGATTTAGTGCTTCCTGCAATCAATGAGAGTCTCAGCAAGAGGACATTGCAGTGCACAAATCCATGGAGAAATCAATATGATGTAGGACAATCATCTTGGGCCTTAATCTTCCGCAGTCCACTGGAGAGCAAACCTCCGCCTTTAACCCCAGCCACCGTGACCCACTACCTTCATTATCCTTCTAAGCTGTTAGTATCACCCCCACATGGCTATTTCATGTCTTTTTCCAGCACAAACTCCCAGTTGTGTACTCCCCCTTTCAAAATTCAAATCATTTCATCCAAAGCCTTCTATTCCTCCGTGTGTCCCTGCCCCTCTAAACTTTTTGATCAGCCCATGCACCCCTCAGCTATAAGAACATACACCCACATGTCTAGTAGGGAAATCAACAAAAGTGGGTTTTATAGACTGATTTTGAATAGATTTTAATGCTAAAGTTGGCCTAGTGGGCACAACTTGGAGCTTAGGGGTGTGATCCCTCCAGGTCTCAGGTTCAATACTCATTAGCAGCACTAAATTCCCTGGGACTAGTCCATACAGGCGTTTGCTCTGGCTTTAACACAAGTGAGCGGTGGGATTGGTCCCTTGGGATTAGAAGGGGTGCACATAAGCTGGAACAGACACCCGGTTATAAATAAACCAAACCAAACCAAACCAAACCTTAAGTCCCATCAAATGGGGTTGTCTACATGAATTCTTCTTCTCCACGCGACTCTATCAAAGGTCATTTCGTTAGTCAAATTAAGTAGAGTCATATCTCTATCTACAACGCTAGCCAACGTTAATCTAGGCCTACTTTGTCCCCTAACACTTCCATCTACCGTCACTGCGTCGCATCTCTTCACTACTACCTCTGTTGGTCTCCGTTAAATATGACCAAACCATCTCAATCGATTCTCTCTCAACTTATCTTCTATCGGAGACCGATGTAGCAAACACTGTGTGGTCGTGTCAGACCGATGTAGCAAACACTGTGTGGTCGTGTCAGACCGATGTAGCAAACACTGTGTGGTCGTGTCAGACCGATGTAGCAAACACTGTGTGGTCGTGTCAGACCGATGTAGCAAACACTGTGTGGTCGTGTCAGACCGATGTAGCAAACACTGTGTGGTCGTGTCAGACCGATGTAGCAAACACTGTGTGGTCGTGTCAGACCGATGTAGCAAACACTGTGTGGTCGTGTCAGACCGATGTAGCAAACACTGTGTGGTCGTGTCAGACCGATGTAGCAAACACTGTGTGGTCGTGTCAGACCGATGTAGCAAACACTGTGTGGTCGTGTCAGACCGATGTAGCAAACACTGTGTGGTCGTGTCAGACCGATGTAGCAAACACTGTGTGGTCGTGTCAGACCGATGTAGCAAACACTGTGTGGTCGTGTCAGACCGATGTAGCAAACACTGTGTGGTCGTGTCAGACCGATGTAGCAAACACTGTGTGGTCGTGTCAGACCGATGTAGCAAACACTGTGTGGTCGTGTCAGACCGATGTAGCAAACACTGTGTGGTCGTGTCAGACCGATGTAGCAAACACTGTGTGGTCGTGTCAGACCGATGTAGCAAACACTGTGTGGTCGTGTCAGACCGATGTAGCAAACACTGTGTGGTCGTGTCAGACCGATGTAGCAAACACTGTGTGGTCGTGTCAGACCGATGTAGCAAACACTGTGTGGTCGTGTCAGACCGATGTAGCAAACACTGTGTGGTCGTGTCAGACCGATGTAGCAAACACTGTGTGGTCGTGTCAGACCGATGTAGCAAACACTGTGTGGTCGTGTCAGACCGATGTAGCAAACACTGTGTGGTCGTGTCAGACCGATGTAGAAGACAGTTTACGGGGTCATGTCGGACCGTTGTAGCAGGACAGTTTATGGGGTCATGTCGGACCGTTTTTGGATTTATAAGGCCAAGTTTGGGAAGACTAAATAAGTGCACTTTTTGTCTTTTTGGACTAAAAAATTGAGATTGAAAATATGGATGTTTGGGTTAACTTTTTGACTTTTTATTGAAAAATGTGTAATAAAAAATTGTAAAAATTGGTTTGTAGAGGAAAATTTGAATTGGGAGTTGTGCAGCCGTAATTGTTGACTTTTGGTGAATAGTGTTAACTTTTTAACTTTTTGAGTAACTTTTTGGCTTTTTGACTTATTTGGGACTTCCCAAACTTAGCCTAAAGAGAAAATAATTGAGGTTGTTGCTAGGAATATCAAAGAAACAACACTTAAAGGCGGAACCTATGAAGCATGGGTACTTCAAAAAACATGCCGTACCCATACCGGATATTTACCGGCGTATGATATCTCGTATAGTACTTCTGCATACGTATTGGGTACACGAAACACATTAAAAATTTTTCTTCTTAATTTTTGACGTACTCAAACGTGCCTAGTATATACCCAAGTCGTACCGTACCTCAATTGAAACAATATTTTCTTCTATTAGAGAGATAAAACTCCTTTCACTAGATTTCTTTTTTATTTTTTGTTTTATGCTTAGCATGATTTTAAAATTAAACTATGGTTTGTAAGTTATTTAATATATTGATGTTTAATTTTGATTTATACTTTTACTTTTGACATTAAGGCTTGGTTTTGCATAACCTAAAAAAGCCAAAAAATCAAAAAGTCACTATCCTATTTAAGTTACATTATCTTATTTAAGTCACATCACCTCTCTACCACAACATTTCAAACCCAACCCATACCCAACTCATATTTCATAAAAAGTCAAAAGGTGCACTTATTTAGTTTATCCCAAACAAGCCCTAAATGTTAATTGTAGGTTGAACCTTAACAAATTTAACCATTTAATTAATTTTTGCATTACTCTAAATTAAAAATAAATATTTTTTACAGGCATAACAAGGTGTATCTGTACCTTGTTTTTTTTTTTGAATTTTACTGCATCGACGTACTCGTATCGTACTAGTACCAGTACTCATACCTGTACCCGTGCTTCATAGGGCGTAACCAACGGAAAGTTCTCACCTTAATAAAAACTGATTTGGATTAATTCAAGGATGTGATTTCTATGCCAATTGGCTTTATTATTTCAAACAAATTTAGTGACATAATTGAAAAGATTAATCTCTCATTATTTTTGTTGTTGTCTCCAATGAAGAAAAGGCAACGACAACTTGAAGATTTTAATATGAAGCTATGGATGCAATTGTAGAGCTTGTGGATTTTTATACTTCAATATTTTAAAACTTGAGGTCAAGTTTTCTCCAACCAAGGGAGAAAGATGCAGTCCACAACAGGAGCAAGGAAAACTAAAATTAAGGAAGCATTTATGTTTGAAAATTGCTTGGTTTTGAGCTGAACTCGATTGGGATCAATTGGAACCATCTATAACTATGTTTTCAATTATTTATGTTTATTTTAGGTTAATAAAGTTGTTGGTTAATTTTATAGTTAGGAGTAATTTGGAAATTTGTTGGATGAGTTGTGTGGGTTAGGATGCCCCTGGGTCATCTTGTGGATCAAAATGTTTAATTGATTTTTATTTATTTATCGGTTTTATTTGGGCTTGGATAGGTTTAGAAGTCACAATTTTAGTAGTTTCCTATTTTGGAATCCTAGTTGGTAAAGTTAGCTCTAATGTCTGTATAAAGTCATGTAATGCTTTTAAGTTAATAACGTTGATATTTTATAGAATTTTTAGAACTTTGATGCCTCTTTTGGGTTTGTTTGATGTAACCCTAACCCTTGATGTGATGTCTAAGGGATTCTATGAGTGATTCTAGTTTTCATCATCCCTTAGACATCGCATCAAGGGTTAGGGTTACATCAAACAAACCCAAAAGAGGCATCAAAGTTCTAAAAATTCTATAAAATATCAGCATTATTAACTTAAACGCATTACATGACTTTATACAGACATTAGAGCTACCTTTACCAACTAGGATTCCAAAATAGGAAACTACTAAAATTGTGACTTCTAAAACCTATCCAAGCCCAAATAAAACCGATAAATAAATAAAAATCAATTAAACATTTTGATCCACAAGATGACCCAGGGCCATCCTAACCCGCACAACTCATCCAACAAATTTCCAAATTACTCCTAACTATAAAATTAACCAACAACTTTCTTAACCTAAAATAAACATAAATAATTGAAAACATAGTTATAGATGGTTCCAATTGATCCCAATCGAGTTCAGCTCAAAACCAAGCAATTTTCAAACATAAATGCTTCCTTAATTTTAGTTTTCCTTGCTCCTGTTGTGGACTGCATCTTTCTCCCTTGGTTGGAGAAAACTTGACCTCAAGTTTTAAAATATTGAAGCATAAAAGTCCACAAGCTCTATAATTGCATCCATAGCTTCATATTAAAATCTTCAAGTTGTCGTTGCCTTTTCTTCATTGGAGACAACAACAAAAATAATGAGAGATTAATCTTTTCAATTATGTCACTAAATTTGTTTGAAATAATAAAGCCAATTGGCATAGAAATCACATCCTTGAATTGATCCAAATCAGTTTTTATTAAGGTGAGAACTTTCCGTTGGTTACGCCCTATGAAGCACGGGTACGGGTATGAGTACTGATACTAGTACGATACGAGTACGTCGATGCAGTAAAATTCAAAAAAAAAAACAAGGTACAGATACACCTTGTTATGCCTGTAAAAAATATTTATTTTTAATTTAGAGTAATGCAAAAATTAATTAAATGGTTAAATTTGTTAAGGTTCAACCTACAATTAACATTTAGGGCTTGTTTGGGATAAACTAAATAAGTGCACTTTTTGACTATTTATGAAATATGAATTGGGTATGGGTATGGGTTGGGTTTGAAATGATGTGGTAGAGAGGTGATGTGACTTAAATAAGATAATGTAACTTAAATAGGATAGTGACTTTTTGATTTTTTGGCTTTTTTAGGTTATGCAAAACCAAGCCTTAATGTCAAAAGTAAAAGTATAAATCAAAATTAAACATCAATATATTAAATAACTTACAAACCATAGTTTAATTTTAAAATCATGCTAAGCATAAAACAAAAAATAAAAAAAAAAATCTAGTGAAAGGAGTTTTATCTCTCTAATAGAAGAAAATATTGTTTCAATTGAGGTACGGTACGACTTGGGTATATACTAGGCACGTTTGAGTACGTCAAAAATTAAGAAGAAAAATTTTTAATGTGTTTCGTGTACCCAATACGTATGCAGAAGTACTATACGAGATATCATACGCCGGTAAATATCCGGTATGGGTACGGCATGTTTTTTGAAGTACCCATGCTTCATAGGTTCCGCCTTTAAGTGTTGTTTCTTTGATATTCCTAGCAACAACCTCAATTATTTTCTCTTTAATCTCTTTTCCCAACACAAGGTCATCTTTTGATTCATTATTGGCTGCTTCACCGACTATGATTAGAGCAAATTTACTACTCCCTCCATTCCAAAATAATGGCCCCTTTTATGGAATCCAACTTTTTCTAGTAGTATAATTATTACACTTTAAAAAAATTGATTTTCCAAAATTACCCTTTGATAGTACATTTTTTGAGAAATATTAATGTCATAATTGTACTTTTTATGTTGTTAATGAATTTAAAAGAAGGGCAAAATGGAAAATTTATATTATTTTTGTACTTGATTTTTGAAAAAGGACTAATATTTTGGGACAATGAAAAATGGAATAAGAGACTAATATTTTGGGACGGGGGAAGTAGGTGACTTTGTAGGCATTGCATCAAAGACCTCGGAATGCAATATCATGACCTCTAAAGGCATAATAAGTTCTAGACCAGCAACTGCCCTATTCAATTCATTGCTATTAAGAGCATAAAAAACAACAATTTCTCTGATTTCACCCTTAGCCTTTTCAAATTCAATAAATGGAGCTTCAATTGGAGGCTTCTCACCTTCATAATTTGGTCGTCATTCATGTTGGGCAAATTTTGAACATATTCCTTGGCTTGCAACTTCAATTGTGTAGGGTTTTAGAGTTACGCCTAGCTCCAAGTCGCCAAATTGGCACTCCTGAAAGGGCCTTAGCTTTGTTGCTAAAACTTAATTGTCCAAGCTTAAACACCAACCCTCCTACTATTCATCAACCTAGGGAACAAAGATAACCACCTGGGCTAAAACACCATCCCCCCTTATATTCATCAACCCATGGGAATCATTTGGTTCAAATTAGCCTATGACAAACTATCCCCCCAACCTACTTCTCAAGTCCACCTCTCAACAAAAATGGCAAATTACCCTTATCCATAGGGGACCCAACAAATCAGAAGAAAGTTCCCCCACATCTGACCACCCACGTGCAATCATCTTTGCCAAGCTATACCCTCACCAAATTGTCTACCAACAAAAAACTGAAATGAGCTGCTAATGATTGCCTAGCCATCATCAAATTATATGATAACGATTGCCTACCATGCATCCCTCTCTCCACCTCAATGGTACCCCTTTATGCCAGAACTGGGTAACAATATCATGTGACCACCAAGCACCCATCCCCCACCTTCCCAGACAATGGTAGCCCATAGTTCTATATGTGGCCTCAATTCAACCCATAAAGAAATGATGAATCTCTAGTAGATTGTCTAGTTGGTGACCAACAACAGAAAAGGCTGATCGCAAGGTCGACCAGTCCTTCACATCAAGATTCTAGCCCATTTCAAGTGTGTGCTAAAACAAAATTTCATCCACCATAACAAAGCTACCACAAGACTTGTTGATTGCTGAAACACCAATATGTTCCACAAATGCAAAGAAAGACCCAGATCTCTTACCCACAAGGCCGAACGTCCTTCGAAGCAACCACCAGCCACTGCCAATATAATCTAAACCCTCGGTGTTGTAGCACCCAAATAGCCTTACCATCCAACGACAATATCAATAATAAAAAGGACCCACTTATCTCTGAAACCTCAACACCTACCAGGACCTCCCACTTTTAGTGAAACCAATCCTCCATTGCCTAAACTTTTGGTACTAAAAAACTCCAACCTCCGAACCTCTTGACCGAGAATCGTTGGAGATATTCCACTGCACAATCACAAGAGAATCAATCAACCTTAAAAGCGCAATCAAAGTTCCTCTCTGCCGAGACACTTGAACTAGGTAATTGGGCTAGTCCCAAAACTCTGACTTCTAAGAAAGATCCCTCCACACCACCTTGCTAATAAACTATCCAAACTCAACAAAAACCTTCGCCATCTCCTCCCCACCCAACCCTTAGGCTCTGGAAAAAACCCCGCACCAAAGGGTTGCCACCCTCCACTTAAACTCCCCCCCATATTTTGGTGGCAAAACACTCCAACCACTCGAGGTTCCCAACTCTGACATCTGAAGAAGCAACAATTTTTGTCCTCCATAGAACCCTCCACCAACACCAAGCAAGCCTATCCAAGCACCTCTCGACGGAGCCAAACATCTCAATGCACTCCTCTTCCCTCTCAATCCACCTAAACCATGAATTGTCTTTGTCGTGATCTTTGAGTTTGAGCAGATAGAGCAACTACCAACCCACTTGCGAAAGTACCTTCCGTTCTCCACTGCCCCTATTTAGACAAATTTTTATGCTTATGGCCACCCTCAGCAATCAATGAGATTCAAAAATAAATAAGTAAAAATTGAATTCATTGCAAAGAATCTTACATTTATTGAACGTTTGGATATACTTAAAAGATACATTGGTGCAATCATGTGAAACTTTGAATAAGAACATTGTATAAATATGTTTCGTTTAATTTAATGTCAGTGATCAATGAGATTCAACAAAGAAAAACAAAAATTGAATTCATGATAAAGCATCTTACTTTTATTGAATGTTTGAATACACTTGCCAAATAAATTGGAACAATCATTGTGGAACTTTGAATGAGAACATTGTATACATATGTTTCATTTAATTCAACTATACTGAGTAACTATAATATTTATTATTCTTTAAGTGGATTCAGAGTCACAAAAGTACCAATTTAGAATTTAAAGATACCGAGACAACGCAGATCTCTGAGAGTCCTACGATGGTGGGTCGTTGGGGTAATGGAGAGTCCACATCACTAGTATCCCATGTTCAAGTGTAAAAAAATGAAAACATTCCTCCAAAGAAAACAAGAAAAGCATAAAACGTAAAGAGGAAAAATGGAAGGCGATTAACCCACCTCCAAGGGTGAAGGGAGCATGTGATAACTGAGAAGAGGAATTCGATTTATTGAATTGATCAACACCAGAGCTAAGTACAAATATATAACCTCATAGAATAAACCCTAATAACTTAGAAGACTAAATTACCCTTAATGGATAATATAAACTACAAATACATATAAACTATAATAATTCACAACCCCCTCTCAAACTGAGGATGCGAGCACAAAAAGTATCGAAAGTTTGCCAAGAAGAAAACGAAAACGAGTAACAGTGTGAGTCTTCGTAAAAAAATCGGCCAACTGAAGAGAAGAGGGAACAAAAGGGAGAGCAAGAGTGCCAGCTTGAAGATGCTGTCTGATAAAGTGACAATCTATTTCAACATGCTTAGTCCGCTCATGGAAGACTGAATTATGGGCAATCTAGACAGCACTCTGATTATCACAATAGAATGGAGTCAGATCAGAAAGAGAGACACCCATGTCAGAAAGAAGCCACCGAAGCCAAACGATATCGGAAGTAGCATGAGCAATGGCACGATATTTAGCCTCAGCAGTGGAACGAGCAACAACAAACTGTTTCTTACTCTTCCAAGATATGAGAGAATCTCCGAGAAAAACACAAGGACCAGAAGTGGGTTTGCGATCAGAGACGTCACCTGCCCAATCAGCATCAGCATAGGCACGGAGAGTCAAGTCCGAAGAGGCAGATAACAGTAGACATTGCAACAAAGTGCCACGAAGGTAGCACAAAGTACAAAGTAAAGCAGCCCAGTGTGTGGAACGAGGAGCAAAAACAAACTGACTGAGAATGTGCACAGCATATGAGATATCCGGACGAGTAACAGTGAGATAAATAAGGCACCCAACCAACTCAAGATACAAAGTAGGATCCTCAAGAGGAACGCCATCAGAAGCAGAAAACTTAGCATGCAACTCAATAGGAGTGTCGACAATTTTGTCATCAGTGAGATTGACACGAGAAAGAATATCATGGACATATTTAGTTTGAGAGAGAAGATACCCAGTAGGAGAAGTAGCAACCTCAATACCAAGAACATATCGAAGAGACCCCAAATCCTTCATCTCGAACTCCTGAAACAATTGATGCTTAACCTCCTCAATAGTACTAGAATCAGAACCAGTGATGATCATATCATCCACATACAAAAGAAGGAGAACAAGGCCAATAGAAGTGCACCGAACAAATAAAGCACAATCATGATGACTAGGGTGAAAACCAAGCTGAAGTGTAACAGAGTGAAATCGCTCATACCAAGCACAAGGAGACTGCTTGAGACCATATAAAGCATGGCGAAGACGACAAACAACACCAGGAGGGTGAGAAAGACCCGATGGAGAACACATATACACTTCTTCAACAAGATGCCCATTCAGAAAGGCGTTTTTCACATCAAGTTGAAATAAAGGCCTTTGATGTGCAGCGGCAAAAGAAATAAGAGTGCGAACAGTAGTCATCTTGGCAATGGGGGCAAAAGTCTCATCGTAATCAATCTCATACTCCTGAGAAAAGCCCTGGGCAACCAAAGGAGCTTTGTACCATTCCAAAGAACCATCAAAAAGAGTTTTGACCTTACACACCCATTTACAACCTACAACATTCTTGCCAGCAGGAAATGGAACCAAATCCCAAGTCTGAGTGTTAGCCAAAGCAGTTAACTCGTCATTCATGGCAGCAATCCAATTGGGATCATGACAAGCTTCCTTGTAGGACCTAGGCTCAAAATAAGTGTGCAGACAAGAAAAAAAAGACTGATAGGAAAGGGAAAAACATGTATTACAAAAACCATATCAGTTCGGAGGATGACGATCTCGCTTTGGAAAGCGATGTGCAGGAGGAGCAGGATCCAAAGAAATAGTTGGAGAAACAGTAGAGCTAGAGACCGACGTGCTCGAAAGTGCTTTACGGCGCAGATAAACAAGAAGAGGAACAGGGGAAGCGGGAGCTAGAGAGGGAGCTGGCGAGATATCAGAAGTGCTAGTCAGAGGCAAGATAGAGACCTCAAGATCAGAAACAAACTCATTGGGAGAAATATCTTGAGGAAATGGGTCAACATGAACTAATTCATCCTTGGTAAAAGGAACAGGGGTGGAAGGTATAGTGTAGCAGGGTAGTTTTTCTAAAAAGGTGACATGCCTAGACACATATAGCTTTTTGGTGGCAGGATCATAGCATCGATAACCTTTCTGATTAATGTCATACCCTAAAAAGACACATAGGACACAACGAGAACTAAGCTTAGAGCGCGCCCGTTTAGGAAGGAGCACAAAGCATGCAAAACCAAAAATACGCAAAAGAGAATAATTTGGAGTAACACCAAAAAGACGCTCATACAGAAATGAGCCAGAGAGAAGAGGAGTAGGCATCCGATTGAAAAGGTATCCAGCAATGAGCACAGCTTCTCCCCAAAAGACAGAAAGGACAAAAGACAAGAGCAACAAAGAGCGAGCTGTATCAAAGAGATGGCGATGTTTACGCTCAGCTCGACCATTTTGGGCAGGAGTGTCAGAACATGAAGACTGATGAATAGTGCCATGAGTAGCTAAAAACTCCTCAAACTCGAACAAGTAATACTCACCCCCCAAATCAGAACGAAGAACTTTAATTGTGGTAGAAAACTGAGTACGAATCACGGAGTGAAAATTAGAATATATTTTGTAAAAATCAGAATTTTGAATCATCAAATATACCCAGGTAAACCGACTATAATCATCCACAAAAGACACATAATATTGCGAACCACCCTTCCAAAGAAACAGCTGGAGGGACAGTAGAGCTAGAGACAGGTGAGCTCGGAAGTGCTTTGCGGCGTTGATAAACAATAAGAGGAGCAGGAGAAGTGGGAGCAGGAGAAGCGGGAGCTGGAGATGAGGTAGCTGGAGAGGTATTAGAAGTGCTAGTAAGAGGCAAAGTAGAGACCTCAAGGTCAGAAACAAACTCATCAGGAGAAACATTAGGAGGAAATGGGTCAACATGAACCAATTCATCCTTAGTAATAGGAACAGGGGTGGAAGGTATAGTATAGTAGGGTAGTTTTTCTAAAAAAGTGACATGCCTAGACACATATAGCTTTTTGGTGGCAGGATCATAGCACCGATAACCTTTCTGATTAATGCCATACCCTAAAAAGACACATAGGACACAACGAGAACTAAGCTTGGAGCGCGCCCGTTTAGGAAGGAGCACAAAGCACGCAGAACCAAAAATGCGAAGAAGAGAATAATTGGGAGTAACACCAAAAAGACTCTCATACGGAGATGAGCCTGAGAGAAGAGGAGTAGGCATCCGATTGAGAAGATATGCAGCAGTGAGCACAGCTTCTCCCCAGAAAACAGAAGGGACAAAAGATGAGAGCAACAAAGAGCGAGCTGTATCAAGGAGATGGCGATGTTTGCGCTCAGCTCGACCATTTTGTGCAGGAGTGTCAGAACATGAAGACTGATGAATAGTTCCATGAGTAGCTAAATACTCCTCAAACTCAGACAAGTAATACTCACCCCCCAAATCAGAACGAAGAATTTTAATGGTGGTAGAAAATTGAGTGCGAATCATGGAGTGAAAATTAGAATATATTTTGTAAAAATCAGATTTTCGAGTCATCAAATAAACCCAAGTAAACCGACTGTAATCATCCACAAAAGCTACATAATATTGCGAACCACCTTTGGTAACTATAGGGGAAGGACCCCAAACATCAGTATGGACCAATTGAAAAGGAGAAGATGAAATAGAACTACTTTTATTAAAAGGAAGAGCAGACATTTTAGCCAGTTTACAACCACGACACTCAGAAATATCACTAATGGGAAAATTGCCTAAATGTCCAGACCTAACTAACATCCTCAACCGATCACTCGACAGATGACCTAACCTAGAATGCCAAATATAAAACAAAGATGACTTATTGTTTAAACAAAAAGAAGACAATGCAGTAGAAGACACTTCTGGAGGAACATGCAAGCTGTCCAAGATATATAGTTCTCCAACTCTACGCCCGATCCCAATCTGCCTCTTGGATACCCGATCCTGCACAACACAATGAGAAGAAGAGAAAACAACATCAAAACCGAAATCAGATAATTGACTAATAGAAATAAGATTGAGTAAGAGGTGAGACACATAAAATACAGGAGAAAGAGACAAATGGGAAGAGGAAATAGAACCAATAGAGTGAACAGGCATAGAAAAACCATTAGCATTAGCAATAATAATAGAAGAAGAAGGAGAGACACAATTACTAAGGAAAGATGCAACAGGGGTCATATGATGTGAACAACCAAAATAAAAAATCCACGAAGTGTGGATATTACCTGAAGATGATGAACCAGACAAACCTAACTGAGTGGTAGTCATAGCGGAGGCTTGGGATGAAAAATTTGGATTGGCCACCATGAAAGACTTGAACTGCTCAAATATACACTATGTATTGGAAGACGAATCATTCTTAGAAACCGGTGCAGAGAAGGCGGCAGATGAGCGAGATCCTGAAGATGTCAGCTTAGAAGATGGTGGACCAGACGAACAACCCTTGGGCTACAAAAGTTTAGGACAAGCATGTTTCTAATGACCTTTCTGATGACAGAAGCTGCACTCATCCATGGAAACCCGAGGCTTAGGCTTACCAGTAACTTGAAATAAATGAGATGGTTGGGTAGGCAAGAGTGGAGGAGTGGCAAAAACTGAGTGGGAGGCAGGAGCACCATGAGCCACCTTGAACCGAGTTTCTTCCGCAATAACTCACGAATAGCACCATCAACAGAAGGCAAGGGGGACCAATGAAGAATAGCTCCCCAAAGTGGCTCAAATTGATCACGAAGGGCCATAAGAAACTGAACAAGACGTTGCTTCTCTCGACACTTGGTATAACTATCAAGTAACTACAAATCTGATGGTTCCATTAAAGCAAGCTGATCCTAATAATTTGTCATCTCATTGTAGAATTCCTGAATGGACTTATCTTTCTGACTAGCACTGCAAATAGACATCTCAAATTCATACTGTTTTGCAAAGTCAGACTCAAGATACATAGTTTTCAAATAGCCCCAAACTTGTTTAGAAGTAAAATACTTGGAAAAATTCATACCAATGGTAGTTTGAACCGAATTATGAAACCAAATAAGAATTTGTGCATTTTTCCTTATCCCATTTAGCAACATCATCCTCAGTTTCTTTGGATTCCATAGGTCTAATTGTTACACCAATAATATAGTTCCACATACCTTTACCCATTATAAAATTCTTCATTACATGAGACCAGTAAGAATAATTGGTACCATCCAACTTAGTAATGATAACTTGCAATTTATCATCAGCCATATTGCTATACCCAAACTATGCAGTGAATTCAAAACAGGGTTAAAACAGCAGCGAAGAGACAGAGAGAGATGAATGACCTGTCACTAGCAATTTATGGTCCTCATCGTTCTCTGCCCCCTCGTCGTTCTCTTCCTCCTCCACGAACCAGCCAGAGATAGAGCCAGGTCGAAGCAAAGAGAGAAGAGAGATACCCAACCTAGGTCTCCGAATGACCCAACCTAGGTCTCCAAATGAACCAGAGACCAGTAACGAAGAACCAGAGACCAGCGATGAAGGCTTCCTAGGGTTTCGATTGAACCAGAACCAGCAAGTGTGAGACGAACTGCTTCGATGTGCGAAGAAGAGAATCCCAACGAAGCCTTGCAATGACCTTGCGAAGAGAGAGAAAGAGCTACGATGGCCTTGCGATGAGAGGAAAAACTGCGATGGCCTTGCGAAGAAAGAGAGACAGCTGCAATGGTCAATGATGACCTGCGACAGGTATGCTAATGGTTGTAACCTCGCTCTGATACCATGATAACTGAGAAGAGGAATTCGATTTATTGAATTGATCAACACCAAAGCTAAGTACAAATATATAACCTCATAGAATAAACCCTAATAACTTAGAAGACTAAATTACCCTCAATGGATAATATAAACTACAAATACAAACAATTCACAGCATAGGCATAGGAGGGGCACATGCCCCTCTCAACTTTATGAAATTCACGCTTTAGTTTAGGTTTTTTTAAATAGTTGTTCAATTTGCCCCCTCTAAATTTGAATATATACTCTTTATGTTTTTTTATTTTAAATTTTTTTTCTATAATTTGCTTTATTTAAATGTTTATTTATGATGACATCTCCTTTATGATGTTATAAAGTCTACCTTTAAAAGGTTGTTTTTTATTCTTTCTACTAATACTTGCTAATTTATTTTTATTGCTATCTTTTTTTCTTCTTGTGTGATAAATATATGTACAAATATGTAGAATGACTGCTTGTTCGATGAAATCTCTCAATAAATTCTTGTTTTCTTTGGGGACAACCATCACAGTCGAAGTCGGTGTTGCAGTTAGGGTCAAAGGTTAAGGGTGTTAGGGCCGAGGCACGGTGAGGGTGGCGGACACTATTGTACGCATAACATTTTACCTTACTATTGCCCCCTGACCTACAAAAGTAGTTATAAGTAGCAGCTCTTCTTTTGCTGAGATATTTGCCTCCAATTTGGCTAACATGCATACCCAAGTATTTCGTCTCCAAGCTCTAAGCAGACCTAGATCACATGCATCAAAGTCTACTAGCCCCAAGAGCCATATTTTATGGCCTAATCCTAATGTAGGCCAGTCTGATTGAAGCTCTTTTGGGACAGATTTTGATTAGTACTTTTTTTAGAAGTGATAATTTTGTAAGTTCTAGCAAAACAATGAGTAATATTACAGGGAAGGCAACATAAAACAAAAAAGAATTTTGTCTCACAATTAATTCATAACATACAATTTGGTTCCATTGATAACTGTTATTTTGATAAGGAGAGAATTGAGCTTGCGGAAACTTTTCATCGGGAGAAAATCCTACAACAAAGGGACACATCATGGTTAATAGCCACCCAAAAAAAAAAAATCTCCAGTCAGCTTTGTCAAAGCTGACAATGATTAACTAACCTCACTTACCTTTTAACTCATTTTGGATATCAGTTCCTGATTCAACCAAAACACCACCAATATTTCTAGTAAAATTCGAATCATTTGATACTCTGAAAAAGAAACAAAAAATTTAAAATCAGTCAGAATGTAGAAAAAAATTTAGTCAGTTAGGTATAAGAACAACTACATCAGTTTCCAAAAGCATCATTCATGTCAGATATGGAAATGGGCACAGAATTTTTTTGATTGGCTTTGGCAACAACAAAAAAGAATATTATTAAAATGATAAAGAAAAAGAACAGTCAAAAGCGGTACTAGAGGTTGACCAAGAAAAAGAAAGAAAAAAACAATCTCACATTCTACAAATGGCTCTCCAATCCCTAGAAGTTAAAAAAGGAGGAACCCTCTAAAAGGAGCCGCCATGGACACCCAAAAAACAGATCATTTCCCAAATGCTTTCAATATCTTCTTTCCCCTCAAAAAAAAAATCATTCAATCCATCATACCCAAAGAACTACACCGACCACATATCTGCAAAGAGCCTGAGTCTTGCCATTTGATCCAAGACCTCTTAAGTCAATGCGAAGCAATGCTTACAATGGAATGAACCAATAAACCTCTGCCAATTTAAAGACTCTCCATCAAAAAGAAAGAGCCAAAGGACAATACAAGAATAAGTGATTGATGTTTTCCTCAACATCCCCACACATAACATACCACTGTGGAAACATGTAACAAATTGGCCTTCTTTGAATCATGCCATTATTATTAAGCTTCATGTGAGCCAATGTCTATGTGAACACTTCAATGTTAAGAGGCACATAAGCATCCCAAATCATCTTACAAAGAAGAGAAGGAAGATAACATGTGCAATCAATAAGCTTCCCAAAAAAGGATTTGCAAGAGATCATTCAAGATGAATGGACAGACCACACCATGGTTTCGAATAATGGAATCAGGATAAGATCGTTGAGCTATAATTACTCAGTAAATTCTTTTTCTTCGTGACTAAGCAAGATTAATTTGAGTTAAACTTGGTCACTTAAGCTAATGAAACAATTAGTGAAATAAGCTAATTAGTTCGTACAACAAAAGAGAGAAAGGATGGAGAAAGACGGAGAAAGTTAGATAGAAACTTTCAAACTGAGAGGTAGAAGAGAAAGTTAGAGAGAAGAAAAAAAGAGAAATAGGAAGAAAATCAAAGCGAATTTAAATTCATCCTGTTGAACTTGAGAATTGAACACTTATGTGATCTAGAAAACCTTAAGTGAGGTGCTTAAGTTAGACAAAGATTGTTGAGCTATAATTACTCAATAAATTCTCTTTCTTAGTGACTAAGCAAGATTAGTTTGAATTAAACTTGGTCACTTAAGCTAATGAAACAATTAGTGGAATAAGCTAATTAGTTCGTACAACAAAAGAGAGAAATGATGGAGAAAGACAGAGAAACTTAAAGAGAAACTTTCTTACTGAGAGGTATAAGAGAAACTTAGAGAAAACAAAGAGAAATAGGAAGAAAATCAAAACAAATTCAAATTCATCCTTTTGGACTTGAGAATTGAACACTTAGGTGATCTAGAAAACCTTAAGTGAGGTGCTTAAGTTAGACAAAGATCGTTGAGCTATAATTACTCAGTAAATTCTTTTTCTTAGTGACTAAGCAAGATTAGTTTAAGTTAAACTTGGTCACTTAAGCTAATGAAACAATTAGTGGAATAAGCTAATTAGTTCCTACAACAAAAGAGAAAATGATGGAGAAACAGAGAGAAAGTTAGAGAGAAACTTTCTTTATGAGAGGTAGAAGAGAAAGTTAGAAAAAAAGAAAGAGAAATAGGAAGAAAATCAAAGCGAATTTAAATTCATCCTTTTGGACTTGAGAATTGAATACTTGGGTGATCTAGAAAACCTTAAGTGAGGTGCTTAAGTTAAACAAAGATCGTTAAGCTATAATTACTCAGTAAATTCTCTTTCTTAGTGACTAAGCAAGATTAGTTTGAGTTAAACTTGATCACTTAAGCTAATGAAACAATTTGTGGAATAAGCTAATTAGTTCATACAACAAAAGAGAAAAAGGATAGAAAAAGAATGAGAAAGTTTGAGAGAAACTTTTTTACTGAGAGGTAGGAGAGAAAGTTAGAGAAAACAAAAAGAAATAGGAAGAAAATCAAAGCAAATTTAAATTTATCCTTTTGGACTTAAGAATTGAACACTTAGGTGATCTAGAAAACCTTAAGTGAGGTGCTTAAGTTAAATAAAGATTGTTGAGATATAATTACTTAGTAAATTCTCTTTCTTGATGACTAAGTAAGATTAATTTGAGTTAAACTTGGTCAATTAAGCTAATGAAATAATTAGCGGAATAAGTTAATTAGTTCCTACAACAAAAGAGGCCAAAATCCCCTTACAACGTGCAAGAACCAATATTTAAAACCCTAGGCCACAACCTCTTAGCAAAAGAGCCATTGGACAAGGAAAAGCCCTCAAGAAATGTCAACAAAGAGGCAATCATAGATTCTCTATCATTACGATTTCCAAGGTCAAGGCTCTTTTTATTGCAAAAAAATTGGAATTAAAATAAGAAGAACTAGGCACCTATGCAAGAATACTCCCAAGTTCAAAGAAAAAGTTACGCAAATCTTCTACAACCATAATTCCTCCTAATTTGTCCAAAGGTCTTAGTCAATAGCTGAAAACTGATGTAAAATTCAACTTTACAAGTCAACTGATTTACATAAACGTTTTCCTTTTCCAATCAGAGTCAAAAACAGACAGGAGAGAAAGGAAAATGTATAAGGGCAAACAGCTTTAATTTATTACTGCTTAAAAGCACAACCCTCAACTTCCAGAAAAATGGCTACTAGATCTGTTCGTTACAACTCCAGTAATTCTAGGCAACATTTCGCCAAATAGATAACCCCGATTGGGAATATAATAGAATGCCCACCCAATTTCATAGCTCAAATGGACTGTTTGGAGAAAAAACAATCCCATGTATGAGGCCTGAATGCATTATAAATCATAAGCTCAAAATTACAAATTTCAGATCAAGGCTATCTACCATTTAGTAACAATTAGATATAAATATAACCACGAAAATTGGGGAAATAGAAGAACCACATGGTATACCAAAGAGTAAGTGTCTACAATAAAATGCAAAGTACAACTTCACTTATATTTTAAGAGAAAGAAAAATAGAAATAAGTACAATTATTAAGGAAAAATTAAAGACTAATCATACCTAAGAAGAAAACTGTCAAATTCATGTAATGACACCAATATTGCAGATAACTGAGCCAAGTTATCGGCATTCTTGAATCTTACAATTGGAGCAACAACTTTATCACGGCCAGGATCTAAGAATACAATGGAAGTTGTTGGTAAAGGGGAATAATAATGCAAAAAATATATATATATACATATTATACTACGTAAAAATAAAAATAAATTGATTCCATGAAACTCTTATGAGGTGAACTACATGGATACGTACTTGAACAACCAATCTCCCCAGACAAGTTAAGAAGTCGCACACAAGGAAATCCATCAACAACCATGTACATTGACTTCTCGAGGTCAGGAACTGACTCCAGCAAGTTCACATCTTCTGAAGCTGCTCAAAATTAGAAAAAGATTCAAATTGAAGAAGAGAAAATCAAAAATATGAAAACAAGAAAGATTAAGAAGTAATCTAATTTCAAGAAAACATACAATACACAACCAAGCATGATTAAACCAAACCAAACTATGCCTTGTGTCCCAATCAACTGGGGTCGGCTACATGAATCATTTTCCTCCATTTAGCTCAATCAAGGGCGATATGCTCAGTTAAATCAAATAAATTCATATCTTTCTTTTACTACTGCATCAGATATTAACTTAAGTCTCCCCCTTCCCCCAGCATCTCTATTTATGTGATCACATCACTTTTCCTTACTGTTGTATCTATAGGTATTCGTTATATATGACCAAATCATCTTAACATGTTCTCTCTCAACCTATCTTCAATAGGTGCTACTGCTACCATTTCACAAATATATTCATTTTTAATTTTATCTTTTATAGTATTACCACATATCCATCTAAGCATTATTATCTCAACTACACTCATTTTATGCACAAGTTGTTTCTTAGTCACCCAATGTTGTATCCTGTAAAGCATCGTTGGCTTTATAATTGTTCTATAAAAAATTTCTTTCAATTTTGTTGGTATTCTTTGATTACAAATTATGTTAGACACACTCCTTTCTCTTGAGCCAACCTACTTTAATTCTATGAATCACATAATTTCCAACCTTACCATCCTTGTTAATAATTGAACCTAAGTGACGAAAATATTCACTATTTGTTATCTTCTAGTTTTCAATCTTCACTTCTACACTATTTTAACTTCTATTATTGCTAAAGTTACATTCCATATATTCAGTTTTATTTCTATTTATTTTAAACTCTTTTGACTCAATTTCTCCTCTTCATATTTCTAATTTAGTGTTAATTCCTTTTTTAGTTTCATTTACTGGAACGATATCATTAGCAAACAACATCCACCATGGGAAGTTATCTTGAATATGTTTAGTTACTTCATTCATGACTAAGACACATAGGTAATGGCTTAAAGTTGACACTTGATGCACTGCTAGAGTGATTGGGAATTCAAATGTTTTTTTTTTTTTTAGTGTGTGCGTGTGTGAACAAGTGACCACTAAGAATGGGCTCTCAAGCTTCTCTCATATGAAGTTCACATTTCTGTATTGACCTCTCATCATAAACTCAAAATAAGATAAAAATAAGCCAAACTCCAGCTAATCAGTCTGGGTAAAAACCATAGAAATTTGTCCTTCGTCTTTTTCTTTTTCTATGTTTGGATTTGGATTTGCTGGAGTGCCCTACTAATACTAAAGCCCTGGAAATTTGAGCAGTCAATGAATTATATCACAAAACAGACATTCCTCCTAACCATTGTTTTAACAAGCTAATCAGAAATGTGTGACGCTCTGTGACTCAATATGGAATTGATAAGTTATCCGATAAACCCTTTTCATATGACAATCCCAATTCATGCTCCATTCAGTTGCCTAGTTAAGAAAAACGAAAAAATAATTCTTTAAAACTAATTGACAGTAAATACCGTACACCACGATTAAATTGTGTTCAATACACACACGTACACAAACAATACAGGAACACGGAGGACTGACTAAGCATTTGATTTTCTCAGGAACCAAACGGAAGGATCAAATTAGAAGACAAAATGTAGAAAAAGCGATTCAAAGACAAGTGAGTCTCACCTGAAAGAGAGGTGCGAAGGGGAGCGAGGAAGCATAGAAGGAAATACAAGAGCTTGGAAGCCATGGGCGAAGAGGAATGTATCAGTGTAAAGAATCAGAAACCCTAAACTCTACGCCCATCAATGTCGTCACAGCCTTCTCTCTCTCTCTCTCTCTCTCTCTCTCTAGTCTCTGAATATTTGGGTTGACTGGTTAATTGAGAGACTCACTTGAGCATAAGACTCTTCTTCTTCCTTTAAGAATTAGAGAAAGCTTTTCGATTGGGTATGCTATGCATCTCTGAACAGGTTAAATTACGGGTACGGATCTTGTTCGATAACCTGTTTATTAGGCCCTTAGCTGATGTTTTGATCCGCCTCTGAATCGTTGGAATTAATCGATTGGTCGCATTGTAGATAGATGTATGACAGATGAATAGATAGTTACATGAATAGATAGTTACAGATTGATTTTTTTAATTTGTTTAGTTTTTAAGATTTTTTTAATTTTAATTAAATCGTCAAATCACGAGTACCTTAATAATTAAAACGTTTTGTGTTTTTAATTTGTTTAAGTAGCCTTTGGTAATATTTATAATTTTAATTTATATTTATAAAAATTTTATAAATTGATTTTTGTTTATTTTTAAAAAAACATAATTACAAATGCGTTTGGTTTGAACAAAATATTTGAAATTTTTTAAAAATATAAACTAAAAAATATGTTTGTTCAAGCTTAAAATATTTTAAATTTATTTTTTATTATTTATGACAGCGGATCATACACATTATAATTAAAAAAACTAATTGGGAAAAAAAATAATTGAAAAAATTTAATTGTAAAAAAATTAATTGAAAAAAAAATTAATTGGGAAAAAAATTATTTGAAAAAAAAATAATTGAAAACAAAATTATTTGGGAAAAAAATTAATTGAAAAAAAAAATCATTGCAAAATAAATTAAAAAAATTATTTGAAAAAAAAATAATTGAAAAAAAAAATTTGTTAGTCAAATATTTAAATTTCTGTTTAAAAACCAATGTAAACTCATTTTTTGAATTTACGTTTTTTTCTCAAATTTATAAACTGAGACAACCATTTATAAACCAAAAAAATTATCAAACAAATTTTTATGACAATTTTAAAATTTTTTGTAAATATAAACTAAAAACTAAAAATTAAATGGTTACCAAACAGGCCCTTAGATATTTAGTTTGTGTTTTCAATTAAAAAAAAGTTTGGATATTCTGTTGTGTGTTTAATTTATTTTCAATTTGGAAATCTTTTTATCAAATGGCAAGTATTAATATTTAATATTTTTGTGTGGAAAATGTAAGGCTTAATTTTGTCATTTTAAAAAAAAATCAAATTAAATAGTTTTTGAATAAAAAAAAGTAATGAAGTAGTTTTGATAATGCATGGTTTTCTTATATGTATTTATTATTGGTATTTGACAATTTACTTGATAATCTTTTGGTTATATTAAGTTGGATTGTTATCCAAAAAAAATGTTTACAAGTTATTATATTATGTTCAACATTTGTAAAAGTTTAAACCGCCAAACCGATTTGCATCCATCCACCAATCCACTGATCTACTCAATTCGCATTCACCAATCCGGTAGACAAATGCAAATCGATTTTTTTGCAATTTACCAATCCAATAGACGAATGGCGGATTAGAGGTCTCCTGGCTGCAATCGAACCGCGAGTATCCCTACTGTGTATGTATGCTCTGTTTGTTTATACAAGTGTGATCGTCTTTGATAAAACTTAAGTCACGTTTGTTTGGCTTCTTAGAATGAAAGGGATTAAAAATACGATCTAATTGATGAGTGAAAAGATTATTAATAAGATGATATTAATTTAGAAATGTAGGATAAATAGTATTTGTTTCTACACCACCGGATTAGTAATACTATTTGTATATAAAATATTTATTAAGTTTTAGTATTTTTTTAAATAATATGATTATTATTTATTATTATAAAAAATATAATTTTTACTTAAAAATCATTCAAAATTTCACTAATCCCCTCAATTAATTTCTAATCATAACTCTCCTATGACTTTGTTAGTCCTACTACATGGGAGGATTTCTAGTCCAAATGAATAGTTAATTCCCTCACTTATGTCTCTAACCAAACACTCTTTAAGTGGGTCCCACAAATTATTAATCCAATTTCTCTTCCTAAAGAGTCAAACAAACATGACCTTAGAGTAATGCTAGAGATCTCAAAAGTTTTATCAAATGTCTCGTATAGGTGCAGGTCTTATATGGAACCCATGCCCATATGAGACATTTGCTAGAAATTTTTTTGAAATCTCTAGCATCTTTCTAAAAGTTATTCATTGTTTGAGAAATTGGCTATTTTAGTTAATTATCAAAATTTTTGGTTATCTTAACTTGGTTAGAAAATTTGTGTTTGGAAAATTATTATTATTTCTTTTTTGGTAGTTGATTTGATAATTGTAAGAACAAAAGTGAAATGATTATAGATTGAATGAACATTTTGTCTTATTGATTATTTTAGCATACTTTATCTGTTAGTGGACTATTTTAGTTCAGCCCTCTTTCCAAACAAATTCTATGTATATGTTCTGTTTGTTTAAGCCAAATTTATTTATTTGTAATCATAAAAAAAAAAACTCTTTATATCCGTGAAAGGAATTTTTAATTTTATCAATTTAAATCTTAATTTTATTTGTTTTCAATCTAAATTATTAGTATATTTTTATTAAGTAAAGTCTACGGAAAAATAATATTTTAGTCATTAAACTAATTGTAGGTATGCATAAAATGTCCAAAATACTCTTTTCATTAAGTTTAACATCTAAAATATTATTTTTTTTATCGATTTTACTTAACAAAAATTGATTGATGGTTTAGATTAAAAACAAATCAAAAGTTTAGAGTTTAAATTAATAAAACTAAAAATTTAGAATTTATTTTGTTACAATGATCAAACCGTGATTTTATATATATATATATATATATATTTTTCCTTTTGTTAAAAAAAATATTTTATGTACTTTATTGGTATTTAGCATAATAGAAAATGAAAGTTAATATAGTCAAGAAAAAAAAAAAAGTTATTTGGACAAAAAATATTTTCCACTTTAAAAGGTGAAAAATATTTTTCAAAATAAAGTATTGTAATACCACAACACTACTATTTCCACTATCACCCCATCATTATTGCTACCGCTATCACCACATCTATCCTACCACTATCGCTGTTGCCGCCATCATCTCTATCTCACCATTATTACCTCCACCCTCCCACCGTTATCGCCATCATGACCATCACCACCCCACAACCATTAATACATTAGATTTAAGAATACAACTCTACATACAAAAACGTTTTATACGAAGGGCTCGTTTTGGATGTGAGTTGACTTTTTAACTATTTTAAGTCTCGTTTTGGGAACAGACTATTTTTGTAATTTTTTTTGACTTTTTACCAAAAGATGTGAAAAAAATAGAGAGAGTGATGTGACAACTTGACTTTTTGGCTAATATGTTTAATTTGTCTCATTTAGGGGAGACTTTTTGGCTTTTTTTTAACTTTTGTGAGAGAAAAATGAAATGATTATAACTTGAATGTGACATTTTGTCTTATTGACTTTTTAGGTTTTTTTTTTTTTTTTTTACTATTTTAACCCCGTGGCCATTTTCCAAACGAGTGCAATTAGAAAAACAAATCGTATAAAATATTTTTTACTGAAAGAAACTAATCAGCTTGTTTGGTTTTGGTTTTTAAAAAACACTTTTCAGGAAATTATACTTTTTTATTTTTCATATTTTTTTCATTTTCAATGAATTTTTTAAATATTTTTAGCAAATGTTTTAAATTTTAGACACACCTAACATAAATACACTTAAAAAGTATAATATTTGTGAAAAAACTTTTAAAAATTCACTAAATGTCAAAAATAAAAATAAAAATGCAAAAACTCAGTATATTTTTCGTATTTTTTTTTTATTTTCAATGATTTTTTTTAACATTTTAAGCAATTTTTTTTAATTTTAGGCACACCTAACATAAATATGCTTAAAAAGTATAATATTTGTGAATTTTTTAAAAAAAAAAAATCACTAAATGCCAAAAATATTTAAAAAATACAAAAATTTAGTATATTTTTTGTATTTATTAATTTTTTAAAATATTTTACTATTTAGATATATCTAAGTAAGGTGTATCTAAAAAAGTAAAAAAAATGGTTAAAATTTAAAAAATATTCACTAAAAACAAAAAAATGTGAAAAACAAAAAATTTAATTTTCAAAAAACTGAATTCAGAAAACTAAAACTAAACACACGAAATGCTGTTCAATATTTAAAATTAAATGTATTTTATGAAATTAAAATAATTTATTTGATAATCATAATTCATATTAAAAATATGATAAAATTTTGGAGATTTTTTTTTTAAGGTCCCTGTTATTAAAATTTTATAATATAAAGGACACTAAACATTTTCATAATGTCTAAGGTCCCTCAACATTGATCCAGAGAAAATTCGACCTAGAGATTTTCTCTACACAGAAATTCTATTTCTCTGCACTTCCCCAAAGAATTTCTCTGTGTTTTTTTATCAATTTTGTCTGGTTTGCTCATAATTTTCTCTGTGTTTTTTTATCAAACCAGAGAAAATTAAACAACCACCATTTTCATTTTGACCAATTTTCTCTAAACTGTAAGACATTCAGGCAACAACAACCCAGAAAAAATTGAACAAACACCATTTTCATTTTGACCAATTGTCTCAGGACTGTAAGACATTCAAAACACCAAAAGCAATAGAGATCACAACACAGCACTTAACCAGACTAGTAAATTTCACCAACAATGGTATGAAGTTCATGGCTTGCTTCTTAATGATGACCATATCGTAAATGTTACTCTAAAAAGCTTAAAACCCTTATAAAATTCAAAAAACTTGAATTCTTTGGGAAGTCCAGAAATTCTTTGGGTTCAAACTAGAGAAAATTCAAAATATTCAATTTTCTCTGAATTTCTCTGGATTGAACTCAGAAAAATTTCAATTTTTCTAGATAATTGTCACGACCCAAACCCGCCCCTATGGGTTTAGCACCGTAACCGGCCAGTAATCTGAGATTACCAAAGGTCTGCTTAACAATAATAACAATAATACAGAGTACAGGGGCTGGCGGAAGCCAAAACAGTAATTAAAAGATGTCCAATGAGCTGTGACAGTATGTATGCAAAAAGACTTTTCATATTATATACACATTCAAAACAAAACAGTACATACATACATCATATACAGATATTCAGGTTAGGGACCGGATCCCTACCATAACAGTACATTACGATATCATTCAGTCTATACAGTAATTACAAAACAGATACAAAAAGGGGGAAACTAAAACACCCCAAAAGCAAAAGCCCTAGCGTGAAGGACTTGGAACCTCACAGTGAGGCACAGTGGTTGGCTCGACAAAACTGGAGTTTACCCTGACGCTTCTAGCAACGGTCCGGTGCCTGTACACATACATATATATATGAGCAGTGAGCTAAAGCCCAGTGAATAACATATACGTAAAGAGGTTAAGAATGAATGTCTCTTCAGTATTGAAAGCAGTCAATTATCAGTATATCAGTCATTCAGTTTGTGGCTCATAATTCATGCCATACAGTAATTCAGAAACTATAATAGTCATATGTGGTACACCCAATAGCAAAACAGTGCAGTAGGTCTTAACAGACCGAACAGTCAATGATGGCCATCATATCAGTAAACAGTAGTGGTTCCAAACATGGGAACCGACAGAGATCTCTGTAACAGTAACAGTAACAGTTCAGTAACAGTATATTACTGTGGATGCCACGAATACAGTTCACAAATAGGACAAACATTCATTCAGCAAACAGTGTCATTTCATTAAACAGTACAGTCATTTGTTCAGAAAATAATCTCAATTGAACATATCTTTACAACATTGTTACTCACAGAGTTCTGGGCTACAGATAAGCTAGTGCGCGTCCTCGGATGCCAACCCTATACAGTTACAGAGTGAACACACACTAAACTACACAGTTGGGAAATAATAACTTAATCCCTATCTTGACTCGGTGTAGTTCTACATCAATATCCTCATTAAGATGCCTTAAACTAGGCCTAAGAATGCCTAGAATGGAATGAGAATGCAAAGATGCACTTTAAAAACATTTTCAGAATTTCAGAAAACAGAGGTCCCGCTCGAGCGTGGGTTTCCCTGCTTGAGCGAACATACAAACAAAAAGCTCCGCTCGAGCTTAAACTTTCCCGCTCGAGCGGACTGCAAAAGTACTGGATGTGTGAAAATCACGCTCGATAGGCGCTTGACACCCGCTCGAGCGGACTGTAAACACAACAAAAGTGTTGGATGCGCGAATTTCCCGCTCGAGCGGGAGTCCAAAATCTGGAATTTTCAGATTTGAACCTCAAGCTCAAAATCAAGTTTCAATATACCAAATTCAATCCTTTTGGGCTAATTTTTTGGAAAACACTTTAAAACTCATAGTATAACATGATTCAAAGCTCAATTTGTAAAATCAAGGCCCAAAGGTGAGTCAATTAAACCCAATTTCAAACCAAACTTCAAGAACATACTTCAAATGTAACATGCATGTGTTCAATCAAATTCAAAGCTTCAATTACTTGCTCAAATGAGCTCAATTGCCTCAAAAACAAGATGAATTCATGGACTAAGCTAAAGATATGAACATGCATGTGGAATTTCATGAAGAACAATCTCAAAATGCAAGGCCATGCACATGCATGCATGGATTAAGCTCCAATTCAACATTATTAGACTAAATCAAGACTCAATTCTTCCATAAATCAAGAACCATGCAAGAACTAACTTGAATACATTAATGAGAGGTTGAATATCCTACCTTGGGTTCTCAATTACAAGTCTAGAAGCTCAATTTTCCAATTATCTTCCAAAATCCCTAAGCCTCCAAGCAAATCAAGATGAAACCAAGTTTTTCTCCTAGCTCTCTCTCTCTCTAGTCGGTTTGGTGCAAGCAAATGGCTGAAGAAGTGTTGATTCTAAGTCTCAAAATATGATATGGAGTGGGCCACTAAGTGGCAAGGTTGTAAATAAGGTCAACTTTTGTAATTTATCAATATTTAATCTAATTTAATCATACCAAATCACATTTCAATTAAATATATCATAAAATCATATAAATCTTAATTAGCACAAAATATCAATCAATTTTAGATTCGGCCGCCGATAAGGCCTTCAATTTGCAGTTTAAAGCATAAAACATAAACAGATAATTTAACAGTCAACAGATAGAATTGCATTCAAACTAGCACAATCAATCAATCAGTTTAATAATTCAGTCAGTCAGTCAATTAACATGCTTAATCATAGATTAGCACTAATCAGTAGTGTTATCAGTAAGCAGTGGTAGAGGTTGTCACTGTCTCCCCTCCTTATAAAGAGTTTGGTCCTCCAAACTCGAATTACCTTCATTTTGGAAGAAAACAGGATTCAGTGGGAACAGTTCAGGATATCTTTTGATCATATCATCTTCCCTCTCCCAAGTGGCATACACGCCACCATGGTTTTGCCAGTCAACTTTCACTAACGGAATCTCTTTATTCCTCAACTTCTTGATCCGTCTGTTTACAATCTGTATAGGCCGCTCTTCATAGGTGTAGTCATCACTTAGCACTACACGGGTAGGCTCAATCACATGGAAGGGATCCCGAAGGTATTCCCTCAACATTGAAATATGGAACACGTTATGCATATGCTCCATTTCAGGAGGAAGCGCTACTTGATACGCCACCAGATTGATTTTCTCAATAATCTCATACGGTCCGACATATCTTGGCGCTAACTTGCCTTTAACCCCAAAACGGGTCTGGCCCTTCATCGGTGTCACTTTTACAAAAACATGATCACCCACTTCATATTCTCTGTCTCGCCTTCGGACATCCGCATAACTTTTCTATCGGCTCTGTGCGGTTTTCAGTCTCTGTTGAATCAATTTCACTTTTCAGTGGTTTCCTGTACAATCTCAGGCCCAAGCAAAGGCCTATCTCCAACTTCTGCCCAGTAGATAGGAGATCGACATTTCCTACCATATAAAGCCTCGAAAGGCGCCATACCAATGCTTGAATGAAAACTGTTGTTGTAGGCGAATTCAGCCAACGGTAGATGACTTTCCCAATTTCTCTGGAAATCAAGAACACACATCCGCAGTAAATCCTTTAGAGTCTGGATGGTTCTTTCTGACTGGCCATCTGTCTGAGGATGGTAGGCACTACTCAGTCTCAGTTCAGTACCCAATGCAGTTTATAGACTTTGCCAGAATCTCGATGTAAACTTCGAGTCCCTATCAGAAACAATGGACACAGGTACTCCATGCAATCTAACAATCTCATCAATATAGAGTATAGCCAATTTGTCCGCATTATAAATTGTTTTGACAGGTAAGAAATGAGCAGATTTAATCAATCTATCAACAATAACCCAGATTGAATCCATACCTTTACTGGAGCGAAGTAAACCAACAATAAAATCCATAGTGATATGTTCCCATTTTCACTCCGGTATCGGTAAGGGTTGCAGTAAACCTGCGGGTCGTTGATGTTCGACTTTGACTTGTTGGCAATGAAGACACTTGGACACAAAATCAGCAATCTCTTTCTTCATTCCCGGTCACCAGAAATTCAATTTCAAGTCTTGATACATTTTCGTATTTCCTGGGTAGATAGACAGTTTCGAATTGTGGCTGTAGACACCCCATTTTTGACCGTCCTCAAGACTTGGACGTCACCGTTGGAACACTCGGTGATTATCCATGTTTGTGTTCGTTTGGAGTTCCCGGAGGTCTCGGCTACGCGCCTTGCCTCAGGATCTCCGAACTCGACCGTTTAGTGTCTGGTTTTGCACCAAACACTTGCATTTTGCCTTGGAAGGGCAGGGAATGCCTTATGAGGCATCCCCACACACCACCGGCAGTGGCTAGAGACCACCGGCTGGTTTTTGCTGTCACCGGCAATGTATATTGCCGGTCGGCACTGTTTAGTGCCGGTCGGCACTCAATTTTGCCAAAATGGCATTTTTGGCCGGCCGACTACTGTGCATCTGCTTTTGCAGATATTTTAAGACAGCTGTCTTGCTTTTTGCTCCCCTCCATACACGTGTATGGAGGGATCTTCCTCTTATGAAGCTTGTCTTGTAAGTTTTACAAGACAAGAAGCTCCATAAAGAGAGGGTCTCTCTCTTGTTGCAAGGGGTTAGACAAGTTAGACATTTGAGACAATTGAGAGAGCTTAGACAGCCATTGTTAGGGTTTGAGTTCTAGGGTTAGGGTTTGATACACATTATCTCTCTCTTTTTCCCTCTTGTGTGTGTAAAAGTGTGTTTAGTCCATACTATTGCACACAAATACCTAGTGTTTCACCTTCACTTAGCTACTGAGGTTCTAAGGGACTGATTTTGAAGTTTTGGTGTTGGATTCAAGCCAAGGAGGGCCATTGGAGCATCATTTGTAAAGGGGTCTTCAAGGATGAGAATCTAGTCCCATTATTCCCCAATCTTGCTTTGTATTTTTACCTGTCTTAAAATCATTTTTGAGCTTGGTGTATAATACAAAAAAGTTCTGTTTTTTATCCCTCTTGACTGTTTATTAAGAGTGTTTTGTGGTTTGGAGGTGTTTGATCCCTCTTAGGCCTTGAAAGGCCCCATTTTGTGCTATTTTGTGCTAGTTTCGAGACTTTGGTGTTTGGGCCTCTTCACCACTGAAATATTGAGGGATTTCAGTGGTAAAGATGGTGCCTTGAAGTCTCCAAAAGGGGAGGGCCACCCCCTCTCCTTGTTGTCCTTGAGATGGACCGTTTTTGGCCTCTTGAGAGAGCATCTTGTTAGAGTGTGTATTGATCATGTCTTGGCTGTTTTTTATGCTTAATATGTCATAGCATACCTTTGTTTTTTGTTGGTTTTGGTACACCATGCATGCTTAGCATACCTATCATATAATGCCATGTTATTGCCTTAATATGCCTTAGGTTGTTAGCCTTTGTTCGAGTATGTTTTAGGCTTAGTCTTGTGAAGGTTTTGTGCATATTTTGCCATGTTTTAGGTCTGTCCATAGTTGTTTGGGTCGGATTTGGCATGCTTAGTATAGCCCCTTTGCATTCCGGCTTGTTGGCCTTAAGTGTATGCATGTATAGCATGACATCTTTGCATTATTTCGGTGGTTTGGAACCATTTGACATGTTATTTCAGACCTCATGATGTGCTTATAAGCTTGCATTTGATGTCCCTTTAATGCCTTGTAAGGTTGTCATCTCATTCTCTATGTTCGTGCCTTCATGCATGCCACCATGTTTAGGCCCCTAGGATGTCATGTCATTGTGTTCTTAGCTTTGTTTTAACATGCTAAACCTCTTATTTTGGTCCTTCCTTTCATGCCATGTTCGGTTCTGTTAAGTGTGGTCCAATACTCCCTTTAGCTTGTATTGAGCTTTGATCATGCTAACATGCATTGCTTGTGTTAATTGGTTGGTTTGACACCATCTTAGCATGATTTTCAATGTTTACTTTGCATGCCATTAGTCCACATTATGCCTCTTTCAAGTGTGCTTGAGAGTTGCCTTTTCATGCTTAAGTGTTGGTCCTTGTGTGCATGCATGTTTGCATGCCATTTAGCCCTCATTTTATAGCACTTTGGCCACTGTTTTGGGCCTTATTAGAGCTGCCTAAATCATGTCTAAGTCCATCTTGTCATTGGTTGGTATCGCCTCGTGTTTGCTTGCATAAGTGCTTTGCCATGCCATGTTGCATCCTTAGTTTGCATGCCTAGGTTGCATAACATCTTGCATGCATGCTTTGTTCCTTGACTTGGTGATAGGAATTGGGCCTTGGTTTGTTTGTTTTGGTTTGCATTTCATTTGACATGAAAGTTGCATACTTGGTTCTTTGGGCCATTATGCATGGAAATGCGTGATTGGTGGTCCGAGAATCGAGGCACATGCCCCTTTGAGTCATTACCATGATAAGGGACATGGTTGGTGCATACATGCCTTGAATTGTGCTGCCATGCTTTGCCTTGCCCTCTGTTGCTGTCATTTGCAGATTTTGCAGGAACACTATGCCGACCGGCAGTATGAAGTGCCGACCGGCAATCATTTCTCTGCCGACAGCTTCATTTTGTGCCGGTGGTCACATGCCACTGCCGGTGGCAATTCCATGCAGCCGGTGATGTCTCCCAGCATCCAAGGAAGCAGTCCTGAGGTTTTGGCAGCCTCCAGAGGAGTAAAGGAAGGAAAACAGAGGCAGCCTATGCATGGCGGTGCATTTCTGAGCAGGACCGAGCGTGCATTGCATCTGGCTCTCCTCCCGAGGCGGTTTACTATTTTTCTAGATTAATTAATTAATTTGTAATATTTAATTAGCTTGCGTAGTTAATTAATTTGTAATATTTATTTGGTCCCTCCGAGTGAGGGCAAATCTGTAATAAGTGTGTGTGAGTGGTGTGTATGTCTTCTAATCCCCACTTCTTTCTTCCCTTTTACTTACCTGCTTTGTTGGTTAGTATTAGGGCACGTTTAATTTAGCATACCTTATGCTATGCATGTGTGCATTCATGCATTTGTATTGCATGCATTAGGCTCGGTACATCACGCTAACTGCATTTGTACTTCAATTCAAAAATTGAATATGTGATAGTTGATCGCATTTCATATGCCATGCTTAGGTTAGCCGAGCCTATCTAATCGCATCCTATATGTGTTGCATTAGGCAATTTAACATGAACTAGGACACGCATGTCTGCTAACTAGTTTATTATTTTGGCACGGAGTACGATGTAAGTATTTATGCTTTAGCATGTCGCATGCATGTGAATGTTATCATGACAGCATGCTTACCATGTGGCTAAATGCTTATGTGCTAAACTGTTTGAATGCCTGTGGGTGAAAGTTGGATTGTTTGAGTTGGAAAAACTCGTTGAAATCTGTATTTTAGCCTACTTGCGAGTAGCAAATTCCAAAGTACTTTTTAAGACAAACGGATATGCAATGCTTATTTCCAAATTAGGCAATCTAGTCTATACTTGTTTGCTGTGCGCATGACATAGTAATTCTAGGCTAATAACCGGAATAAGAACACATAACGTTTTCAAAAACGGATATCATGGTTAGTAGAGGCCGGTCTTCGGACCGGGCGAAAGGGGGTGCTCATAGCTGACCTTCCCCGATCGTACCCTAGCTCCCGAGCCGAGACAACTCCGGTGATGACGGACATGTGGCCTTCGGCACCGAGTCAGGGTTTCCTAAATTCTCCCATTTTTAAATATTTAGGTGGCGACTCTGTATCTGGCAAAACAGTCCATGTTTGGCACTACTTTTTCAAAAATCTGTTTCTCAAAACGATTTGCCAGATTTGGACTCTTTGGTTCAAGATTAAGAACCGTGACACAAATCGAGTCCGAACTGTAGTAGCGAGGGCCCCCTTCGCGCGCGTGCTACAGTGGCCCTCTTGTAGAATTCTTCTTTTCAGTTCAGGATCATTCGGTACACACAATCTTCCCTGAAATTTTAACACATTACTTTCAAATTTGAAATCTAGCTTCAATTTGGATTCCCATTCTTCGATGATCTTCTTCAAGAAGTCATCCTGTTACTATTTCTCTTTAATCTCTTCAATCAGTGCTAGTTGAGCAGAAAAAGCGGCTATTGTTCCACTTTGTTCACGCAAAACAATCTCAACTTCAAATCTTTCAAGGTCACATAGCAACTCTTTCTGTCCGGTGAGTAAACAGGCTAAATTTCCAATCGATTTCCGACTCAATGCATCGGCAACGGTATTTGCTTTCCCGGGATGGTACAAAATTTGCAAATCATAGTCTTTAATAAGTTCTAACCATCTCCGCTGCCTCATGTTCAGTTCTTTTTGTGTGAAGAAGTATTTCAAACTCTTGTGGTCTGTGTATACTTCACATGTCGCCCCATAAAGGTAGTGACGCCAAATTTTTAGTGCAATCACTATTGCGGCAAGTTCTAAGTCATGGGTCGGGTAGTTCTTTTCATGTGATCTCAGTTGTCAGGAAACATACGCAATCACTTTCCCATTCTGCATTAAAACACACCCCAAACCCTTATGAGAAGTATCACTAAATACAGTATAACCATCTGTACCTGAGGGTAAGGTGAGAATCGGTGCAGTCACTAGTCGAGTTTTCAACTCTTGAAAAGATGATTCTCTCTGATCGGTCCAGTCAAATGATATCCCCTTCTGAGTCAGCTGTGTCAGTGGTAGAGCAATTTTGGAGAAATCTTTGAAAAACCTTCTGTAATACCCGGCTAAGCCTAGAAAACTTCGGACTTCGGTAACATTTGTTAGTCTAGGCCAATTCACTACTGCTTCAAATTTCTGTGGATCAACTGAAATTCCATCTTTACTGATTACATGCCCCAAAAACATAACATTGTCAAGCCAAAATTCACATTTAGTCAGTTTAGCATACAGCTTTTATTCTCTTAGGGTCTGTAGGGCAATTCTCAAATGATGTTCATGTTCCTCCATGCTTTTGGAATAAATTAAAATGTCATCTATGAATACAACAATAAAGTCATCGAGGAACGGTTTAAAAATTCGATTCATAAGGTCTACAAATGCAGCTGGTGCATTAGTAACTCCGAAAGGCATAACAAGAAATTCGTAGTGTCCATACCTCGTTCGAAAGACAGTCTTTTCTATGTCCCCTGTCTTGACTTTCAACTGGTGGTATCCAGATCTAAGGTCAATTTTGGAGAACACTTGGGCACCCTGTAACTGGTCAAATAAATCATCAATGCGAGGCAATGGATATTTATTTTTCACTGTTACCTTTTTCAATTCACGGTAGTCAATGCAGAGTCTCAGTGAGCCGTCTTTCTTTTTCACAAATAAAATTGGCGCGCCCCACGGTGAAGTACTGGGCCTGATGAACTTCTTATCTAACAGTTCTTGTAGCTGAACTTTCAACTCTTTCAATTCAATTAGTGCCATTCTATAAGGAGCTTTCGATACTGGCTGTGTACCCAGAATCACATCAATGGTGAACTCAATCTCCCTGTCAATCAAATCCCCTGGCAGATCATCTAGAAAAACATCCGGGAATTCTCTGACTATAGGAATACTGTTCACATCAGTTTTATCATCAGTAGGTACAGTCAATACAGAACATGGATACCCTTTACACCCTTTTCTAATCAGTTTGAGAGCTTTCATGGATGAAATCAGATATGGGGGAGGTACTACTCCTACTCCGTTAAACACAAATTCAGGTAGTCCGCGTGGACGGAAAACAACTTGTTTTGTTACACAATCTATGGTAGCATGATATTTTGTTAACTAGTCCATTCCCAATATCACATCAAAATGATCTATATTCAATGGCAGTAAATCAATATACAAATGTGCCTCTCCAACAATAATTTCACATGCAGGGTACATATAAGCACAAGTCATAGATCCCCTAACAGGTGAAGATACAGCTAACAGATAGTTCATGGGTTCCAATGGTCTATTCAATTTTCGCGAAGAAGCATGTGATACATATGAATGTGTAGACCCCGAATCAATCAAAACATATGCATTTTGAGCACAAATTGAGAGTATACCTGACACAACGGTCTCGGTATTCTGTACATCTCCCGGTACGAGTGCGAACACTCGGCCTTGCCTCATAGGCTCTTTTCCAGTCGCTTTAGGGTTGGGTTTTGTTGAGTAGTTGATGCTGCTGCGCTTGGTGTAGCTTTGCTATTGCCTTGGGAAGTGAAAGGGCAATCTTTAACCATGTGGCCCACCTTGCCACACTTGTAACAAGCACCAGAGATTTTATAACAAACTCCCTTGTGGTTCTTACCACATTCGGAGCAAGGTGGTATAGAACGGTTCCCTTGACTAGAACTAGTCGTTGACCCTGTATTCTGCTTTTTGTTCGATGAATTATTTCTGCCTTTCTTGAACTTAAAGTTCCGTCTTTTACCACGCCACTCGGTCGATGGTGTGTCAACTTGTTTCAATGCCTCGATGTTTGACTCAGTCATTATTGCTTTGTCAAGAACATCTACATATTTCAGTAGTTTCAGAACATTGATCCTATCAAGGATTTCAACATTAAGGCCGTCTTCAAACTTCCTGGCCTTTTTGTAATCTGTATCAACCATGTGTGGTGCATAATGGCAAGTTCTGTAAATTTTGATTCGTACTCAGCTACAGACATAGTGGCTTGTTTCAATTGTTCAAACTCAGTCACTTTTCTATCCCTGACACACTGTGGAAAGTATTTCTCAAAGAAGGCTCCCTTAAACTAAGCCCAAGTCATAACGGTGTCGGTGTCACGGACTAGTATCCACCACCTTCTGGCATCTTCTTGTAAGGTGAAGGTAGCTAGTAACACTTTGTGTGCTTCAGAACATGGAAAGACTTCAAATAATTTTTCTGTTTCAAGCACCCATGCTTCGGCCTTTAAGGGTTTAAGGCCTCCCTAAAAGGATGGTGGTTTCATCTTACTGAACTTCTATGTTAGAGCAATGATGTCATCATTAACATTCTGTTCCAGCTGTACCGGAGGAGGTGGGGGCTGTTGGTTCTGTTGTTGTAGCCTCAAGGCCTCAGTCAACATTTCCACTGTTCTTTCGAGCCTTGCCGTTCTGGCCTCAGATGATTCAGTTTCATCAGTAGTTCTTGTGTTATCCATTTCACTATAGACAATTATGGCAATTATAAACATAGGCAGTTGCATACTTAAACACATTAGCACATTAGCACAGATATTCATGTCACGGCCACACAAACTTTTCATGCTCATGCAATGCCCTATTTACTTTCCTAGGACATCCTATAGCTCATTTGGACACGTGTGTGCGGTATAACTCGTGGTTTAGTATCGCTTTGATACCACTCTGTCACGACCCAAACCCGTCCCTATGGGTTTAGCACCGTAACCGGCCAGTAATCCGAGATTACCGAAGGCCTGCTTAACAGTAATAACAGTAATACAGAGTACAGGGGCTGGCGGAAGCCAAAACAGTAATTAAAAGATGTCCAATGAGCTGTGACAGTATGTATGCAAAAAAACTTTTCATATCATATACACATTCAGAACAAAACAGTACATACGTACATCATATACAGATATTCAGGTTAGGGACCGGATCCCTACCATAACAGTACAATACGATATCATTCAGTCTATACAGTAATTACAAAACAGATACAAAAAGGGGGAAACTAAAACACCCCAAAAGCCCTAGCTTGAAGGACTT
Organism: Camellia sinensis; assembly: GCF_004153795.1. Classification (NCBI taxonomy): domain Eukaryota; kingdom Viridiplantae; phylum Streptophyta; class Magnoliopsida; order Ericales; family Theaceae; genus Camellia; species Camellia sinensis. Next base: position 675,354 of record NW_021025452.1, on the reverse strand, counting down.
GGAACCTCACAATGAGGCACAGTGGTTGGCTCGACAAAACTGGAGTTTACCCTGACGCTTCTAGCAACGGTCCGGTGCTTGTACACCTACATATATATATATATGAGCAGTGAGCTAAAGCCCAGTGAATAACAAATGTATAAAGAGGTTAAGAATGAATGTCCATTCAGTATTGAAAGCAGTCAATTATCAGTATATCAGTCATTCAGTTTGTGGCTCATAATTCATGCCATACAGTAATTCAGAAACTATAATAGTCATATGTGGTACACCCAATAGCAAAACAGTGCAGTAGGTCTTAACAGACCGAACAGTCAATGATGGCCATCATATCAGTAAACAGTAGTGGTTCTAAACATGGGAACCAACAGAGATCTCTGTAACAGTAGCAGTAACAGGTCAGTAACAGCATATTGCTGTGGATGCCACGAATACAGTTCACAAATAGGACAAACATTCATTCAGCAAACAGTGTCATTTCATTAAACAGTACAGTCATTGTTCAGAAAATAATCTCAATTGAACATATCTTCACAACATTGTTACTCACAGAGTTCTGGGCTACAGATAAGCTAGTGCGCGTCCTCGGATGCCAACCCTACACAGTTACAGAGTGAACACACACTAAGCTACACAGTTGGGAAATAATAACTTAATCCCTATCTTGACTTGGTGTGGTTCTACATCAATATCTTCATTAAGATGCCTTAAACTAGGCCTAAGAATGCCTAGAATGGAATGAGGATGCAAAGATGCACTTTAAAAATATTTTCAGAATTTCAGAAAACAGAGGTCCTGCTCGAGCGTGGGTTTCCCCGCTCGAGCGGACATGCAAACAAAAGGCTCCGCTCGAGCTTAAACTTTCTCGCTCGAGCGGACTACAAAAGTACTACATGTGTGAAAATCACGCTTGATGGGCGCTCGACACCCGCTCGAGCGTGTGACACAAGTCCTCGCTCGAGCGTGAAAAACCCCGCTCAAGCGGACTGTAAACACAACAAAAGTGCTGGATGCACGAATTTCCCGCTCGAGAGCCACTTATCCCGCTCGAGCGGGAGTCCAAAATCTGGAATTTCCAGATTTGAACCTCAAGCTCAAAATCAAGTTTCAATATACCAAATTCGATCCTTTTGGGCTAATTTTCTGGAAAAAACTTTAAAACTCATAGTATAACATGATTCAAAGCTCAATTTGTAAAATCAAGGCCCAAAGGTAAGTCAATTAAACCCAATTTCAAACCAAACTTCAAGAACATACTTCAAACGTAACATGCAAGTGTTCAATCAAATTCAAAGCTTCAATTACTTGCTCAAATGAGCTCAATTGCCTCAAAAACAAGATGAATTCATGGACTAAGCTCAAGATATGAACATGCATATGGAATTTCATGAAGAACAACCTCAAAATGCAAGGCCATGCACATGCTTGCATGGATTAAGCTCCAATACAACATTATTAGACTAAATCAAGACTCAATTCTTTCATAAATCAAGAACCATGCAAGAACTAACTTGAATACGTTAATGAGAGGTTGAAAATCCTACCTTGGGTTCTCAATTACAAGTCTAAAAGCTCAATTTGCCAATTATCTTCCAAAATCCCTAAGCCTCCAAGCAAATCAAGATGAAACCAAGTTTTTCTCCTAGCTCTCTCTCTCTTTAGTCGGTTTGGTGCAAGCAAATGGCTGAAGAAGTGCTGATTCTAAGTCTCAAAATATGATATGGATTGGGCCACTAAGTGGCAAGGTTGTAAATAAGGCCAACTCTTGTAATTTATCAATATTTAATCTAATTTAATCATACCAAACACATTTCAATTAAGTATATCATAAAATCATATAAATCTTAATTAGCACAAAACATCAATCAATTTCAGATTCGGCCGCCGATAAGGCCTTCAATTTGCAGTTTAAAGCATAAAACATGAATAGATAATTTAACAGTCAACAGATAGAATTGCATTCAAACTAGCACAATCAATCAATCAGTTTAATAATTCAGTCAGTCAGTCAATTAACATGCTTAATCATAGATTAGCACCAATCAGTAGTGTTATCAGTAAGCAGTAGTGGGGGTTGTCACAATAATGTTCTCTGTTGTTGAATTTTCTCTGGTTTGAATCAGAGAAATTGTTGATGTCTACAATTCAATCTACATTTCAAAAGATTAAAATGCAAAAAAAGGACTTCATAGATAGCTACATTGAAAAAAAGTTTCAATTTTTAAAATTAAAATAAAAGATAATAGAGAGAGAATGGAAAAGAAATTCTTCCCAGACTCACATACCATTAGAATTTGTGTGGCTTTATCTAGAGAAAATTGTGTTAGAGAAAATTTGTGTGGCTTTGTGTGGCTCTATCCAAAGAAAATTGTATAGAGAAAATTTATGTGGCTCTATCTAGAGAAAATTATGTTAGAGAAAATCTATATGGCTTTGTGTGGCTCTATCCAGAGAAAATTGTGTAGAGAAAATTTGTGTTTTTGATCAAACCAGAGAAAATTAAATAAAAAACAAAAAAAAAAAACAGATAAGAGAATTTCTCTGGTTCAGGCATGGAAATACTCCATTGATAACTACATTAAAGAAAATTAAACATATCAGAGAAAATTACACACACAAGCGTATTAAATGGTAGTTCTCTCTTCTTTTCCAACTTTATTCCTCATCTTTCCCAAATTCTCTAGTTTGCTTATAATTTTCTTTGTGTTTTGATCAAACTAGAGAAAATTGTGTTTTGACTCAACTAAAGAAAATTGATCAAATAGGAACCTCAAGATCAATATATACCCAATCATTATCAAACCAGAGAAAATCCATTCAAAATCACATTTTTTTTCCCCTTCCTGTAACGCCCCCAAAATATAATACAAATAATCCATTTCATAAGATCTATGAACATAATATAAGTGACATACTTTCATTCATCAGAGTTTATATTACAAAAGATATTACATGCATTATACTTTTACAAATGTTCATTCTGAAACTACAACATGTAATACTAACTAATAACAACAAAGTAAATGCTCTACGGGCTTACATCTTTCCAAGACATTCCTTGGTTAAAACAAAAGAGGGTCGTAAGCTCCATACATATAAAGTCCAAGGCTTGAATAAACATTTAAACACAAAATAACAAAAATAGAGCCTTTAGCCCTAAGGTCCTTCTAAGCTACGTCCTTGGAGAAAGCATATCACCTGTACCTGAAAATGATTTCCCAAGTAAGGTGATCCAAAACCCAGTAGAAACAGTTTATCACAATATATGAGGTTTAACTAAGATATGAGTGTCAAGTATATATGTTCAACACTTATAACCAAAACACATCTACTTCACATGACAACACGATACCAACATCCATTTCCATTTATTCATTTCATATTAGTTCATTTCATTTCAACTCATAAGCCAAGTTTATAATTCTCCGAATAACCCAACTAAGACTACAACCCAATGGTTTTCAATCAACACAACAAACATATAAACACTTCAATCTTGCTATTTTACTGAAATTTCGTCTGCAGGAGCGTCACCCATGTATACATAAGATTTCGAGACTTTCACCCTGGACACTCTAGCCAACTTAATTTTCAATAGAGTTCATCCCCTATCTCCTCCCAAAATATTATACATATACAATGTATTTAAAGACACCGTCATATTCAATGAGATAGTCAAATGATTAGTTTCAATTCTCCTAATCCTCATGCAATTTCTACAACAATCATAGTTATCCTATTGATAGCCCAATACAGATATTTTGACACAGATATATAATCTTTGTAACAGATAATTTATCAAATTTCCGTAGGTGAGTGATTAAACAAATCCAACAACACCATTCATTTATACATCATCCCAATTTCACATTCCTCATATTAATTTCATTATTTATACAAAATAATTTTTCAACACGAGTTAGGACAAATTTATCCCTTTTTCCAAATATCAACCCAGAGGCTAAATTTCACCATTTAATCACAAGAGAGCTTTATATTCAAAGCCCCTTATTCATTTTGTAACCCAACATGGAAAACCCCTCATTTTTCTTTTCCTTTTTTCTTTTTTTTTTATTTTTTTTTATTTTTATTTGAACTCAAACCCTAGTTTACCCAAAATTACTCCCAAATCTCATCATTTATACATAACAACAAATATCTAGGTTAAAAACCATATTAAGGTGTAGAATATCCCTACCTTAAGAGTAGAAGCCCAAAGGAGAAAATGAAGAACTTCAAAGATGCCCAAACTCGTTTTCACTCGGATCATATGGAAAGCTCACAAGATGCTCTATCTTTTTAACAAAGGAACTAGGGTTGAGAGATCCCTAAATCTAGGTGTATTTGTAGAGAGAAAAGGAGTTGAATTAGGGTTTTGAGTGAAAAGAAAATCAAAAAGTGATATAAAACTGCACTGCTGTGAATTGATATACGCGAGGCTCGCTCGAGCGAAGGAGTTATCACTTGAGCAACCAGACACACTAAGTGACCTCGCTCGAGCGCAAGAAGCGTCGCTCGAGCGCAGAATACACACCTTCAGAAGTTTTATAGACGCACACTGTTGCTCGAGCGCAAGAAGCCTCGCTCGAGCAAAGAACATTACCTTTCCAGAATCTCTACAGCTCTGCAAAAATGCTGAGAGTTCACAAAGCTCGCTCAAGCGCAAGAAACCTCGATCAAGCGAAGAAGTTAAAATCTGGGCAACAACATTCTAGACCAACTAGCAACCAACTTGTCCCAAACATGCCCAAGACATTCCAATACTCAAATAGAAAAGGGAAAAGAGGGAAAAAGACATGAATAACAAATATTAAGGCACGAAATCCGAGTCTGAAATGCAATAAAGGTTGGGTTAAAACCGGAATCGCTATACTTCTAATATCTAAGCAAGTAAAAAAATTAATAGAGAAACTGAAGCAACCAAATATCAAAAAGAAACCAACACATCCTTGAGTTTTCCAAAAAAAATTCATAGTGAATAATCAGGGAAAATTCATACAATGGCCAAAATCCAGAGCAAATTCACATAGTAGCTAAATCTAAAGAAAATTCACACTGTAGCCAAAATCTAGAGAAAATTTACATAGTGGCAAAATCCAGAGAAAATTCACACATTGGCCAAATCTAGAGAAAATTCACACACCAAAACTCACACAACCCAAGTACCAAATCAGGGTTACAGTGAACTTCGTATATAGAACTCAAAATCAAAATATGTAATTGTAATGAAATGAAATAAGAGTAGATTGATATATATTTTTTTTTGATAGGGTTGAAAGGATGAACCTGCAGTGACGGTGCTGCCGGGGAGTAAGGTATATGTTGATGGGTTTGGAAGGGTTCTTGGACTCAAGGTAGAGAAACTGAGTGACGACGACATGAGTAGTGTCGTCGGAGATAGGGCCGTTGATACAGACGATTCGTTCTTTGAGAAGGCGAGAGAAGATGTCGTAGAATCTCTCATCTCTGGAGGAGTGCTCGATCACCAGGAAATCATTGCGATGTCCCTTGCTTTATTTCTGGCCACACCAACAGTCGCCTTAACGCATCAACATAGCAGAGAGAAAGAGAGAGAATTTGGATTTGGATTTGGATTTGGATTTGGAGAAGTGGGTTTGTCTTAGATATTACAAAGACCTTTTACTTGTAAAGAAGATTTTCAGAGAGAACTGAAAAAATGGACTCCTATGGAGGTGACTACTTCGTTGACGAGAAAACAGTTCGAGTCGAGAATATTTTCTTAGAATTCCTCAAGAAGTTTGTTTCTTCATTCGATTTCTTCTATGCATTTCACTTTTCAGTTTTTTAATCAAAATTTGAGAGAATGAGAAAATGAGTGTTAGTGTTTTGTGGGATTCATTTTGGGTGGATGAGATATATAAGGGTGGGTGAGGGACATTATAGAGATAACAAAATAATATTGTGGACCTCCCCCATTACTAAAAATGAGAGAGGGACCTTAAACTAATTTTCCTTAAAATTTTAAATTACAAACTTGTTTGTTAATTATGAATACTGAATTTTGAATTTGTAAACATGTTATTCCACTATATCACTACCACTGTCATCATCACCATTGATTTTATAGACATGGACCATGTCAAGGTAAAATCACATTTCCAAATGCAATTTCATTGTAAAATCACATTTTGAACTTACAACAATTTTAAAAAGGGGAGCTTTTTTGATAAATCTCATTTCTAAATATTTTGTTCCATCTAGCCCAAAACGTTTTTGACTATTCTAATAAGTCCCATACCTAGCAATTTGTCCAAAACACCCCTAGACATTTTTGAGCACTTATTTCCATTCAAAACGTCACAGCACAAAAACATAGAAGCAAATTGCAAAATATACGACAAGGCTTTTGGAAAACCTTCATTTCCATACCAGTTCTCATCGTCTCATCATTGAATCCTCCATCGCGATTCTCATCATCTCTGCATCCCACCGTTGTCACGTCGTTGTCGGCGATTGAAACCTTACTCCGAAGTGACAAATCAACTCTGTGAAAGTTTGCATCGACCAACTAGATGCGGACCAAATGTAAGCGCCCATATTTTTTCCTCTTTTGTTTGTATAATCATCGAATGATTATTTGGTTCAATATGAACTTTCACATGTGTTGTTTATATTATTATTGTTGTTTTTGTTGGTGTTAATATGAATCACCCATTTTGGACCATTTTCTCTTTCCAGAAAACAGAGTAAACGCCCGTATTTTTTCCTCTTTTGTTTGTATAATCATCGAATGATTATTTCGTTCAATGTGAACTTTCGCATGTGTTATTCATATTATTGTTGTTTTTTCAATTTTTCTGTTATTGTTGTTTTTGTTGGTGTTGATGTGAATCACCCATTTTGACCATTTATTTCTTTCCAAAAAATAGAGTAAGCCACCATATTTTTTCCTCTGTTGTTTGTATAATCATCGAATGATTATTTGGTTCAATGTGAACTTTCGCATGTGTTGTTCATATTATTGTTGTTGTTTTTTCAATTTTTCTGTGATTGTTGTTTTTTTTGGTGTTGATGTGAATCACCCATTTTGACCATTTATTTCTTTCCAGAAAATAGAGTAAGTCACTATATTTTTTCCTCTTTTGTTTGCATAATCATCCAATGATTATTTGGTTCAATGTAACTTTCGCATGTGTTGTTTATATTATTGTTATTATTTTTGCAATTTTTCTGTGATTGTTGTTTTTGTTGGTGTTGATGCTCAATTTTTTATGGTTGACAATCCTATTTTAGGTCAATGTGAATTATTGTATGCATGTTGTAAATAATAACATCTCATTGTTTCTCTTATTATTGAGTAACAACCAATGTGAACATTCACATTCTGATGGTAGCCATTTTATAAATTTACATTACGGTATTTGTTGTATCTCCCCCCTTATATCAATGTCAGACTTGTTGGTGTTGTTGGTTATTCATGGTGATCAAATAATTACAACCTTAATTTGGATGGTTGCCAACCCTTTTTTAGTTCAATGTGAATTCTTGTAAGCATGTTGCAAATAATAACATCTTATTGTTTCTCTTATTATTGAGTAATAATCAATGTGAACATTCACATTCTGAGATTAGCCATTTTATAAATTTACATTATGGTGTTTGTTGTGTTGTTTGTTGATTATCTGCTTTATTCTCAGTTTCGTAGTCTCAAATGTTTGTGTGAATATTCACATTGCTCAATGTGTTTTTTGTAGATATTGACACTATGCAAGTCAACTTGATTTTAACATAATGGTCTTGTTTTGCTATAATTGTGACTCAATTAGAGTTTTCTAAAGTTATGACATTATTCACAATATGACTCATGTATATGTTTGGTCATGGTCACATGGGTTTGGTCAATGTGGTTACGGGAATATTGATGCTAAGATAATATGCAAATGTTTCTTTTATGTTGTGAAATTTTGTTCGTGTCAATATGAGAAATCGACGTATATTTGTGCTGTCTTACTCCTATTTGTACCCTAGCAGTAATGTGAATATTCACATCTTTAATGATGTGAATGTTCACATTATTATGTTTGTCACCTAAATAGTACTTTGTTGCTTTTGCTTATATGAATATCGTTGAATATGAACATCCACACTAACTAATGATATGATGGTGTTAATATGCATGCCTACCCTACCAATTCATTGAAATCAAATTTAATGTTCATATAAACACTCACTATTTGTGCATGCATGTGTAATAGATGTTGCATTTAAATTTTGCACAAAGAGGAAGATGAAGAAGTATCATGTCAAAGAAGAGAGCATGCCTCTAGAGAGAAACACCCATATCGACACGTGACATGTCAATTATCAATCAAACATTACAGGCTTAGTAAAACTGATGACAAGCACCAAGTTCTGGGATCCTCGGCTAGACTATTTGAGGCCAACTCCGTTGTTCGATGGTTGGGGTTGTCCACCATATACTAGCTATACCAAAATACAGTGCTATTTTTTTTTTTTTTTTTTTTTTTTTTCTTTGATATCTTGTAATTGAAAACACTTGACAACATATATATAAGTCAATGATATACTTCTCACAGACCTATGTGTTTGATGGTATATTTGGTGTTGATGTGTTGTGTGTGCTAAACAATATAAACAGTGAACATTCACATCTGTTTTCTTATATTGAAATTTGTGTGAATGTTCACATCGTAATTTATGATCAATAAATATGAATGTTCAAATTATGTCCTATGTTTACTGTGATTGACTACAGATGTTAATATTCGCATTATACATTAATTACGTGTATGATCTATGCACAAATATATTAGAATTAATGTGAATCTTCACATCTATCTATTGCATTGTGAATATTCATATCATACTGTGGTTAATTACAGATTTTAATATTCACATTATACATTAATTAAGTGTACGACCCATGAACAAACATATTAGATGTTAATATTCACATTTTACATATGTAAGGTGCATGATTCATCCACAAATATATCAAAAAAAAGAATATTGACTACACACAATGACAGTTGACCGAACAATGTTCTAAACAATATGAAGTGTGAACATTCATATCTGATCTCTTATGTTGAAGTTGGTGTCAATGTTCACATCGTAATTATGTTGAGGCTCATTATCTATTACATTATGTTCTATGTTTATTATAGTTGATTACAGATGTAAATATTCACATTGTATTTACCATTCAATATTATATTGGTTTGTGAATAATATTAACACCAATTGATAACACAATAACAAAGTTTCAATTCAAATTAATGTGAATATTAATAAGGATTAATAATATGAACATTTACATTATTTTTATATAAGACACATTACCAATCTCAAAAAATCATTGCTACATTGAAATCCAATAACAAAAAATAAAAATCAATGACAATAACATAATCATAAATTCAAAAATCTCAATCTCTCAAAAAATAAAAAAACCATCACACAAATCCTCCTCTGTATCTTCATAATTTCCGTCTCCATCTTCATCATTATCACTATTATTAACACCTCTTATAATTCCACCATTACAGCAATCCAAATCAAAACAAACACTCCTCATCTCTTTACAAAGAAAGCCACATTACTGTATCAGAGACCTCATTCTTCACAATTCCAACACTTATTTCTTAAACTTCCAAACAATATGAAATGTGAACATTCACATTGATTGACAGAAAAACAAAAAATAATGGCAGCAATAGAACTATAAATCCAAAAAAAAGCCTCAATCTCTCTAAAAACAAAAAATTATCACCCATATCTTCATCTTCATCATATCACTATCATTAACAATCCATGTAATTTCATCATTCCACCAATCCAAATCAAATTAAACCCACCTTCGAAGAACAAGTATTCAAATCCATCTCATATTTTCCTTTGATTCAATCCAGTTGAATGTGGGTTTTAGTCAATCTACTGAACAAGTTTGTAAGCCATTACCCCTGTTTCTTTAAAAAGCCCAATGAGCCCTTGCCAAACCAACCCTCATTTTCTTAAGCCAAACACTTTTTTTTTTGGGGAAAAAAAAAAAAAAAAAAAAAAAAAAAAAAAAAAAAAAAAAAAAAAAAAAAAAAACAGAGCATAAACTCTGAATCGTCATCTTCTCTCCTACAGGAATGAAACTGTATCGCAACGAAACACTACCACGAACTATGTGTCGTCGTCTTTGCTCTTATAGGAACGAAATCCTACCACAACAAAAATAGAGAGAAACAGGTATATTATTTTGTATATAATATATATCAACATATAGGCATAAGGGTATAATAGTCTAATAAAAAATATAAATCAGGAAAAAAAGACCTTACGGAATAAAATTATAAACACATGGGACTAATTATATTATAATTTTTCTTTGTAGACTTATTAGGATAAAACGCCTCTAGATGAAATTTATCAATAAAAAACCCTATAAAAAGTCAGTTACTTTAATAAATAGTTTAAAAATTAATCATTTTTATAAATAATTTAATTTTTTTAATTCATAAAAAGAGGTTGGGAGATGGTGGAAGAGGGTTTTGCAAAGGTGGCTGACAAGAGGTAGCCTGTAGTTTGCAGTTGCAGAGGGAAGAGGAAGAGAGAAGGAATAGTATAGAAACGAAAAAAGGAGGGGTCACTTGGGTGATTTGTAATTTTCTACATTCATAGCCATTGTAAAGCAGGAAAAACAAATCAAAACAAGTAAATAAAATTGCACATTTCAAGCAAGACAATAAAACAAACTACCGAAGCACTTGTCCTACAAGGGTTTTCAACAGAAGAAACAAAAAGCGTCAAACATTGAACATGGAACATGGAACACAAATTCTGCAGAACTTGGTTGAAGCAATGCCCGAGCAAGAAAAGTGCAAAGAGTTGATCAATAACTCTGGTAAACTGAATTTAAGTCCCTCAGTACATTGTTGGCCTCGTAGGCTGTGTTCAAATCTTTTTCATGCACTCTTCCCTTTCTTTTTCATTTTTTCTCCTCAAATCCAGGATAAGTAGAGAACAAAACAACAATTTGATGCTGAGGATAAACTTAAACAGGTTTTGTGGGATAAGTTATAAGAGAGGAGGCAGAATTAAAATAAACACAAACTTCACAAGCTCCAGGGTGAAGATTTAGTGGTTGGTGTCAAAACAACCTAACTAAACACAGAGAGGTCAACAAGTTATTGTATATGCTCTTATGGGATTCAAATTCAGAAATGTAAACAAGCATTTTTCTCATGCAAATACTCTGAATCATTTTGCTTCTGCTCGTAACATCTTAACTCCTAAAATGCCATCAAACAAGCAGTCCCCATTTACAGGCCTTTTAATTGTTCCATGGGATTGAGCAAATATTACAGTTCTTCCAAACAAGTTGTATCTGTCATGATTCATGAATACAGCTTCTCAAGTCTGATGCAGTCATAACACTAACAGATACCTTCAAGCTACTGGACAATAAGTGAAACTGGAAATTTGCTAATCTAATGCTAGGCCTATTTGTGCAAGAACAAATTGTAGCCTATGGAAGAGACCTTGAAATATTAATGGAGAAGAAATGACAGTTACAGACCAAAATCTACTTCAGCACGCTTCAGCACAGATGTTACCCTTGAGAAAAATTCCGGTTCCTTGTCCTTTATATCTTCAAGTGTCCTCAACTCATGTTCATTAGCCTAAGTGAAAAAATAAAATAAAATGAAGACCATGTAACGCCAATTAGAAGTGCACAAAAAAAAAAAGAAAAAGAAAAGAAGAGAGAGAGAGAGAGAGAGAATATGTTTTACATATGACAAATCAAGTGGAACAATTTGTCAAGATTGAACTAATTGTGTCGTCAAAAACTTCTACACACACAAAGCGAGCTCATTTCCAAACTAAATAAAATATCCATTGAGCAACCAACCACCATGTAATGAAGTTTATCTATGTTAAGCATCAACTAATTTAGAAGCTACACATACAACAGTTAATGGTGGAATTCAAATTTAATAGAGATTAAGGTGGAATTTAGCAATTACTTTTTTGGTTGCTTTTTTAAATCTAAAAAAGCTAATGCGATTGGTAATTGCCAAAAAAGTTACTTTTTTGTTAGTGGAAATGTTTATTTTTTTACCCTTTTTAGTTACTTTTTTAGCTCAAGACAAACAGGCTTTTGCTTTGTTACTTGTTGCCAAAAACAGCTTTTTTCGCCCATGCCAGACGGAGCCTAAATTTGACAACACATTCAAAGGAAACAACAATAAAAACAAAAATCAAAACATTCCCTCTCTCTCTCTCTCTCTCTCTCTCACACACACACACACACACACTAGTTTTCCATAGGTTGTAGCTAAACAGTACATACAAATATAAGATCAAATGATTGCAATACCTCTTTAAATCTTAGAAGGATTAAATTTGAGATGGAAGCAGGCTTTGCACTATCCCACCTGTGAGGTTACCATGAACAACAGCAGAACAATATAAGAGAAATAGGACACAACTAACAATCTGAAAACATCCAACTTTCTAAAGACACATAGCTGTATGTGTCAGAAAAGAGTTAGATATTTGAGAACGCACTATGAGATAAAAATGAATATATAACTAATGTATCATATCACGCAACTATGACATTACACATGATGTTAGTTAATGTATCATATTAGATGACATTCAGAAATGTTAATGCATTAATGTTGCTCAAATGTATAGATCTTAATTAAAAATAGCTATTATCTAGGCAAGTTATACTGTTATAACCGAAACCAATCAATCAGAATAGTGGAAGACTAGAGACTAGACAGTCTAGACTTCCTTAATTGCAGCTGGTTTTGTTTGCCATGCATTCAAGAATAGATGATTTTGACAATTAGTCCTGGGTCCTGCATGTGTAAGTTGTACCAAGGAAAAAGGCAAGCCTAAACTAATGCACAAGACCAATGTGTTATTCACCAACTTCTTTACGATTTTTGTATTTTCAATCAGGCACCCACTTTCCTGGAGTCCCCACTTTTACCTCCAAATAGAGTGGAGGGCGACAACCTCCTACTACAACACAACGTCAAAAGAAGAATTCTAAAATAATAATTCAAGTCCCCAAGCATGAAATAATGTCATTCAAGGAAACTTTTTGAATGTCACCAAAATGTTCTCATATTGTATTCTTGTTATGTCTCCAAACAATTAATTTTGCTTTGCAGGCTTTTCGGAAGAATAAACTGGGATTGGCTTTTTAGAGAATTTTTTGTTTTTAGTTTACTTTTGTAAAAAATTTAGAAAGCTTTACACTTTTAGGTTCTACTCGACTAAACAGACCAAAAAAATAAAATAAAAATAATAACTGGAAATAATCCACTAAATATATATATATATATATATATTTTTGTAGTCTTTGGTGAACTTTTTTTGGATTTTTTCAACCAAAAAAAAAAAAAAATCCTTTTTAGATCCTTGTACATTAGATGGACCTGAAAAGAAAATTTGACACATTTGGAAGAGAAAAAAAATGTTCAGAAAAAAATGTGGAATTTTTAGGTTGATCCCAAACTCAGCTAATTCATAACATGATCAGTCCAAAAGCATTCCACAGAATCCATACCTAACAAGCATTAAGTCATTGATAGAACGCCACATTCCTCGCCCTACAGCTTTTGTAGATTGCTCTTTTGCACTTCCTCCATGCCACAATTCTTTTACAATATACATAACTTCTTCAACATCTACCTTAAAAGAGTGACCCAAACCAATGGGAAAAAATATACATATAATTAATACATAAAGATAAGCAAGATAAAGTATTCAATGCCAGAGTAAGAGATTACCAGAAAGCAATACATAAAGGATTTCAAGAAAAACAATGTACTGAAAGAAGAATTCAAAAAATTGGCAAGACCATTCCAGCCACAATTGTTTCTCTTATTTCCTCTAAGGAAGGAAAAGTCTAAATAGGTCTCCATTTCTTGCGAATACTTGCAAGATTCAAATATTTAGATGACAAAGTTTCCAAAAGCACCAAAAAGGGGTGCACTCAATTACATGCAAGTTATAAAAAAAACAAAACAGAGTTCCTACTTCTACTACAAAAAATAAAATAAATAAATAAATAAATAAAATCTGCAAACAGAGTTTTACAAAATCATACCATGACTAAAGGAATAGGCTTATTTTTCATATCACGCAACTAAACAAAAAGTTCACTCATCTAGGGGGTGTTTGGTAACGTTTATGATCATGCAACTAAACAAAAAGTTCACACAACAAGTTTTGCAATTGCAAAACAAAACTATTGCAAACTCTACCAAGGAGGTTTGCAAAAAAAGACGACGGCCATGGTCTATCTCTCTCTCTCCTCTCTATCTCTCTCCCTCTCTCTTTCATGGGTATATATGCCTTACCCTCACCTTCTCATGGTTGAAGAAGGGTCATCACCCTCCTCCCTACGCACTCCCCAATTGCAGATAGAATAGGGTGCAAATGGGGCCTATCATTAGGTTAATGATTAGCTATGTCAGAGTTTACTCTACTAGGCAAGTTTGCACATCACTAACATTTTGCAGGTGAGAATCAGGACGCTTAGGCTCTACATTGAAGTGTGGAGTTGTTTGGGTGTTTAACTCTTTTGCACTCTTGAACATAGAAACCCATACATATATGTATTTGTTTTTATCATGTTTTGTAATCTATGAGATACTTGGACACTGGGAATGCCTTATAGTAGAATTTACGAGATAACATGAGTTTTGAAAACTGTGACAAACTTTTTGCAAAACAGTGACAACGGAGTGGTTGCAGTTGAGATTGTGGGGGCTTGGGGGCTAAGGATGAGGAGTGGTCTATTTGGAAGAAGAAGAATTTCCTTTGTGTTTGCAAATTGCTAGCGGTCTCTTTTGGAGGTTTCGAGTTGGAAGCCTTACAATGCATGGAGGTTATCGATGTAAGGTGGAGGCTGGAAGGCCGTGAGTTTCGGATCAAAAAGGACGGAGATCAAGTTCCAGTACGAAGGATAGGGAACTTAAAAGATTGCAATTCTCCCTCAATTATGATCGTAGATTACAGGGAAATCTCTTAGAAGGGATTGGCAGTAGAAGCGATAAGGGGAAGGGTGGCGGTGTGTGGGGAAATTAAGGATGGCTGGAGTGGCTTGCGTTTTGTGTGTGCGTGCGTGGGCGTGCATGTGTGTGTGTAAGGGTGGTGCCCCCTTGGCACCCACTTAATACAATCTCTTCTTATTACTTGTAGAGAAGAAATCAAAAAAGAAAGAGTCCACTTCTATAACTTGTCATTTGTTAACCCTTTTGAATTAATGTACGAAATTTGTATGGGTGACAGATCCTTGTCCTATCTTTTTTCTTTTTGATATATTATGGGCCAAATATGAGTTTAATTTAGTGAGTTTGATGAATTTTACTACCGCTGCGCAAGGTCTGATCATAGTGACTTGTTTTGATCATAACTAGAGCTATACTTAATATAATTGAGTGTTTCAAGTGGAGTTTGAAAATAGGCTCATGGTAGATTATTCCTGGAAACTTCCATGACTTTTAAACAAGTATTTTAGGAGAGAATCGATTTGAAGTTGACGGTGCTGTGCAGAATTTTTGTGCGCCACAAAGGAGTCGACTCATTCTCACAAAGGAATTGACTCAAAAGTGCTGCAAAGGTCGATTTGCCCCTCTGCGCAAATGAGTTTACTCATTCTCACAGAGGAGTTGAGTCAGTTGACTCAAAAGCACTACAAGTTCAAATTCATTCCCGAACTAGATTGAGCCGACACCATGTTTTTTTAAGTCAACCCCTTGCCCTTGGTCGATGGAGTCAACTCAATCTTTCAGTGGACTCATTATCAACTCATTCATGCAGATTTTATTATTATTATTATTTTTAAAATTGTTTTCAAACCTCTCAAATTGTTTTTAATTGACCTTTTCCCCCTAGTTCTACCCTTTTCCCTTTACTTTCCTCTTCCCCCCTCATGTCCTCAAAGTCACATGATCTGGGGTGTGACAGGCTTCCTCCCAAAATCTCAACATTGACTCACAAGTCACAACCACAAAAATGGTACCCTTTAGAAAAGGGACTCACACGCAAAGGGCTCTTTGAAAGGCAAACCGACAAGGCCCCTATCCCTTTGTTAAACCCATCCAATTAATACCATATTTCGCAACATCAACCTGCTTACTCAGTCTTTCTTTTCTTCCCTGAATCTCCAAAATCATTGCCCAGACATCATGCAACCCACTGGAATGATAGTTAGAAGTCCATCTGACTCACCTTATCAAAAGAACATCTATGCACTCCCCTAATCTTATTTAGAGGAAGGAAGGAGAGAGAGAGTTGGCAAGGGAATCCAAATGACAATAAACTGATGGATGGGGATTCCGGTGCCTCATATACTCTGGGCTAAGAGTGAAGGCCATTGCATATCATGATTGTGAAGCGAAGTCCCATATCGCCTGAGTACTAAAGTAATGTCAAGTACATAAGTGTGAGGGCACCCTCATCTCAATAGCTGGCTTTTGGGGTTGAGTTCTACCTAAGACTGTGTAACATGATACCAGAGCCAGAGTACTCAAGGATGGGTAGGGTGCGTGTCGCTAGCCTGCATGCCGCAGGTGCTACCAAGTGAGCATATTGGGCATGAAGGAGGGAGTGAAGTGAAGTCCCACATCGCCCGAGTACTAAAGTAACGTTAAGCATATAAGCGTGAGGCCACCCTCACCTATTAAACTAGCTTTTAGGATGAGTTCTATCCAAGACCGTGTAACATGGTATCAAAGTCAAAGTACTCAAGTGTGTGTAGGGTGCGTGTCATTGGCCTGCACGCCACATGTGCTGCCGAGTGAGCACTTTGGGCGTGAGGGGGGGTGTAAAGCAAAGTCTCACATTGCCTGAGTACTAAAGTAATGTTAAGCATATAAACGTGAGGGCACCCTCAACTCAATAGCTAGCTTTTGGGGTTGAGTTCTACCCAAGGCCGTGTAACAATGATGAGTCCCTCAAATTAGACAATGTCAGCCACAAAAGGCCAGAGCTTAATATGGCAAAGCCCTGGAAGACACCATCCTTAAAGCTTTTAAACCCTCACCAAGTATACAAAGAACAGAGGGAGAGAAGATGCTGCTAGTGACTCACCCTAGAAATACTGGGGAACAAACCTGCTGACACCGTGAGAGATTAAGGACAAGAAGCAATTTACCAAACCATATCTCCAAAACCCATTCTAATCATACAAAAGAAGATTTCTAGAGTCTTGACTAGCACAGTCAAAGAAATCAGCAGAATCAATATTGCAAACCACCGTCAAAGTTCGATGTTATAAACAGGTACCTATGAGCTCCATGAGTGAAGAGATCACACAAACTGCGGCAAACTAGGATGAAAACTTAGGGTCAAAACAACCACATGTGTTTTCCCTGAAATAGATTTGTGCAGTAAAGTTGTTTTAGTCACACAACATAAAGCTTTACGGCACTGTTATGTAAAAAAAGCATTTAATTGTGTTGAATTGCAGCCTGCTGGAAATAGTAAATGGATGTTTCAAAACCTTTTGACAATTTACTCAAGAATAATGACATGGCATGCCAATCTAAAAAAAATTCTTACAAGAATCCCAACAGTACAATTATAAACAGGTACCTATGAGCTCCATGAGTGAAGAGATCACACAAACTGCGGCAAACTAGGATGAAAACTTAGGGTCAAAACAACCACATGTGTTTTCCCTGAAATAGATTTGTGCAGTAAAGTTGTTTTAGTCACACAACATAAAGCTTTACGGCACTGTTATGTAAAAAAAGCATTTAATTGTGTTGAATTGCAGCATGCTGGAAATAGTAAATGGATGTTTCAAAACCTATTGACAATTTACTCAAGAATAATGACATGGCATGCCAATCTAAAAAAAATTCTTACAAGAATCCCAACAGTCCAAATTCCTGAAAAACTAAAGCTTCAAACCCATAGGAAAGCTAGTAGGACATATTTGCAGCTATGTTTGTTTAACATTCAACTTCCTTGCAACATTTTGCTGACACTTCAGATTTTAATGAACCTAATACATACTAAATTAGGAATTCCCTTTCTGCAATAACATGTACGTAAAATGGTATTTATGGTCAAAACACAGAATGAAATAAAGGCCTATGTACAGTTTTTAGTGCTCCAAGAGAATATTTAATAGCTACAATGAGGAAGGGAATTGTAAAGGGGAAAAAAAAATCTCCCTACCTGTACTTGCATGGATGTGCCATATAATAACTCCTCGTGTTCAATAAGGCGCTGATGGAGCACATGGTAGTGATCCATTCCAAAATTCACCACTGGCTCTGTTTGAACTCCCAACCCTGCCAGTTGTGTCACAATATAGGAAGCCATGACTTGTCCAAAAATTGCAGGAATGGTACCAAGAACTGGAATGATCCGAACCCTAAAACCTGGTACAATCTGAAATCAAGATATTCAACATTAGAATTAACTCATAATGTTTTAATAATACGACACAACAACCAAGTGATTTAGAAGAGAAGGTTCAAAGCTATGAAGCACCAACACTTGAAAACAAGTGTTGTAGCCATGTTGGACATAGTGACACGGCGGGGACACGTATGGAACACGCCACATGGTGTGTCCCTTTATTTCAATTTTTTTTTTTTTTTTTTCAGGGGACACGCTAGGGACATATCAATTAGTTTTTTCCCTTAATCTTTGGTGCTTTTGATGGATGATGAATGTTGAACGTTTGTTACTTTTTTATTAGATTTAAATAATGAATAGATAATCCATAAAAAAGATAAACAATAAGAGTCAACTTAAGAGTGAGGTTTTATATATTTCGAATTAGCATTAGATTTTGTTAATTTTGATTGTTTGTGGATGTCATATTAATCTACATAGCAAATATAAATATATAGAAAATCCCCACCATGTCTCTGTTCCTATTCTTTTGAAATCACCATATTTCGTGTTCGCATTCACATCCGTGTCTGTGCTTCTTAGGTTCAAAACAATTTGGGAAAAGGTTCTAATCTTTCTTTCAAAATTGTTAAGGTCAAAATTGTTTATAAATATAAATAAATAGAAGAGAGCAAGAGAGAGAGAGAGAGAGAGAGAGAGAATAGAAATCAATACTTCAAAAGAAAAGGTATATTTATAACAACAGTAGTGATGGATTTGAAAGCGGTGGCAACAAATCTAGATGAGGTAATGATGAGTTTGTAGTTGTAGACGACGATCGATGGAATGCCACCTTCAATACCGTGATCTTTCCTCAAACGGTGCCTTACCTACAAATAGATTTAACTTGGTAAGAAAATTCAACTCATATAATCATGCTATTATCCAAAATTGACTCTAGAGCAAAGTTTTTAAAGGTGCGTAACTTGACATGTTTTACTCCTCATGAGGCGAGGCGTTAACCTCAAGGCATAGAGGCATAAGCATTTCAAATTTTAATTTTTTTAATTTATTAAATATATAAAATATTTTAAATAGCAAAAAATATTAAAACTTAAATATAAAAGTGTAAATACGTTTCTCCTCAAGATGTCAAACATTTAACAGCAGAGAAGAAAGTTTGCTCTCATCGAATGTGAAAATGACATCCTTAGCTTCAGTTTTTGAGCTTCTCACTTGAGTCTTAGCTTTGTGTTTTTTCTTGGTTAATCATTTACTTGATAATTAATTCCCAATGGAATATGGTTACAAAAGAGGATCTTGTTTTTGTTATGTTTAAACCATGTATTAGACTAAGTTCAACAACCCCCCAAGACAATACTCCTCATATGTTTATGCGCAGAAAGTGTACCAGACGCACCTAAGGCACACGCCTTAAACTGTGATGCACAAGCATTTGGGGAGTGTTGCCTAAAAATCACAGCATAGATACGTTTTGTATTAGCCTCGCCTCAAGGCGAACCTCAATAATGCCTTTGAAAACTTTGCTCTACAGAAATTTCATAAGCTAGACCATACGTCAAATATTTAAAATCCTTAAAGAATCAGGAGCATCATCAACATATAATTGGGGTATCCATACCAGTTTCTGAACAATACACTTCGCAAAATATCATATATAATAACAGCTGTTTGACAAAAATTGAAGGAAATGGCTAGTAGTTTTAAAAATATGTATTTGAGAGCAAGCAATCTATGAAGAAAAAAATGTATATCAACTCAATGCTACGAGAGATATTATAGGGTTTTAAATGAAGTAAAATGACAAAATCAAATGTTTAAAAATGAAGGTTCCATATGGAACAATGTTCCAAATAGAGAAAACCTAAAATACAAACGTAAGTCCACAAGAACAAAGAGATAGAAAAGGAGTATTACTGCTCGAGATAGTGGGTCATTTGTTGACTCTCTCAAATCAGCCACACGGATTCTTGTTGGGTCTGCTCTTGCACCAGCTCCTGTTGCAGACAGAACTCTCAAACCCCTACGTACACATGCAGCAAGAAGTGCCACCTATTACATATAATGAAGCAAGAACTTTTAAAATTGAAAAGTAAAACCATCCATCTTAATCGCACTTATTTGAACACATGAATGATTATTTAACAATTGTAAAGTGCGTGACATATAGTATTTTTCTGCTGAAAGCTAAACTTGCACATCCTCCAACCCACCACCTGCATAGTTATTTGAAGTGAAGTCCCACATCGCCTGAGTATTAGAGTAATGCTAAGCATACAAGTATGAGGCCCTCACAGTTATATGCTAAACATTAATCCAGTACTCAGGTGATGTGCGAATTCTCTTCACAAGCTAAATGCAAAAGCAAAAAGAATCTGCAAGTGCAATCTTTTCCAAATAACAAGAGGAATGGTTTGTGTTAGCATGTAAGCTTGCTCAAACATGTGCATGTGAACATATGTGCAATATATTCACACATGAACTCACATCAGTAAGCTATTTGGGCCCAAATGTCCCTATACTTCTGAACAGAAGTAAGGATTGGTAGCTTCTGTAAAAGCTAGTACTAAATTAATAAAAGCACAAATAACAATAATCATTGCTACCAAATAAAATGTGCTAAAAAAGTATACCAATTCCATAAACAAGTTGAATACCTTTGTGTCAATGTTATCAATGCAGTCCAGTACAAAATCAGGGTGGCCAGAAAGAATTTCTTCTTCAGAGGATGTATCATACAATAGTACTTTTGCATCAACATGGCATTCTGGGAAAATTGATGAGAAATGCTTCTTCAGGCAATGGGCCTTGGGAATACCAACATCCTCTCTTATTGCAACAGCATGTCGATTAAGTGATGAAAGAGACACCTGCTCATGTAGATCACAGAATGTTATTAGTATTTTACAAAAATATATAAATATGTAAAAACAAAGAAAAGTAAACATCAAACACATTCTCCCATTATGCATGCTTCTTAAAACAAACCCATTGATCACATACATCATGCATAAAATTAACAAAAGAAAGGCCGGAAACACTGTAGGATTGATCACACATAGTCACATCACAAATCTATACAGATGGAATAAGACTCCAAAAGTGATGTATAAACCAACAAAAATAGGTAATCCAGAACAGAAGACAATATGAGTACAGAAATATTAAGATGCTGGGCTTCACATGAAGATACCTGGTCAAAATCCACAAGGAGGAGCCTACCGACTCCAGATCTCAGTAGCATAGATGCCGCATGACTCCCAACCCCTCCAAGACCAATAACAACAACATATGATGCAGACACTTTCTGTTGGGATTCAATGCCAAAGAACTGAATATTCCTAATAACATAATAAAATTCGTAAGCTATGCTTGAAATGTGGTCATAAAACAAAATTAAACGATACCAAATTCAAACAGGGAAAAAGGAAAATTAACATATTCAAACCTACACCCCTCAACAAACAGACACTTATCTGTTTCTAATATATCCATGCATTCATAAGCGTGTAAATAAATAAAAGTAATACAAAGGTCTACAACCTCTAGCTATGATTTCAATCTTTCAAGCTTTTGACAAAACATCTTTCCTTTTTTCTATTGTCAAGAAAATAAAAACAGGCAATGTTACCAAACACAAACTTAGAAATCCATTAGGTAGCACTGACCTTTTCTATAGGCAGGTATGAACACAAAACACTAGAATTCTTGCTCTCTTAGAAGCCTTTGGCTAATCTTCAACCGTGTAGCTACATTATTGTTAGATTGAGATTGATTCTAAGATTGTGATTTGGTTGGTGAGGTAGTTTGTGGGTTTACGTCATCACAATCAACTTTTGAGAGATATTATTGACTATGACAGATTGTCAACAACAAGGCTGTTGATAAAATGGCTTCCTAGGCCAACCAATGATCAAGCAAATGCATTAGTTAAGTTCATAGAACCTACAATGAGGCCAATTAGGGGTCATTTTAACCTTTTTAACCATTCATCATGGGCATTTTGACTTGTAGTCTTCCTTCTGTGTTATTTTTTGGTTCTGTTATTCTTCTTCTATACAAGTGCTTTTTGAGGCAGACTTTATGTTTTGATCTTCAAGATCTTACCACTCTTCTTCCCCATTATGTTTAAATTCTCATATCTTATACTCAAAAATACATTCAAAAAATTAGTTGGATGAAAAAACTTTACTGTCACTTCCTTGTGTCCTTTTCTCCTTTCTTTACCTTCTTGGCTGACCTACGTGGCAAATACACAGCAACTAAAAGAACAACAAAACTGTGAAATGCAAAAGAAGAGTTTAACACATGGAATGCTTTTCTGGATTAGTCCCATCACTACTAACAATTGCAGCTTCTAACTTGTTTTCCGTCAAATATTTCATATGAGAAAGTGTTGGTCACACTTCCTTGCATCCATTTCTCTTCCCATCCCTCTTTCTTCCCTACATGGAAAATACCTACCAACTTTAAGAGCAATAAAATTCTGAAATGCAAAATATATTCACATATAGAATACTTGCATAGATCATCCCATCACTCCAAACAAGGTAAGCTTTTAACATTTTTTGCATTCAACTTATCTAGGGCATCAAACGTAGTACCTGGTAAGTTGTTCTGAAACTATCTCATCTTTTAGCAGGTCTACATTAGGTCTCTCGTGGTTCTGATTCCCACAAACGTCGTGGCCTTTGACAGCTCTATCAGGTATAAATCCTTTACCTGTCAACAAGGACTATAAGAATCATAAGCAACATTGATCATTTTCTAAAGTTTCATTGAACATTCTTTATTCACAAAATTATAAAATCTCCATGCACGCATGTTCTCAACATCTGGAGTGTATATGTTTTGGGTGCAATTTCTGCTCTTATAGCTTATGAGGCAGAAATACTTTCAATAAATTGAAAAAAGTTGATTACCTCAAAGCTATGAAGCACGGACACTGACACGCACACGGATACGGACACGGGACACGGCAATTTCCAAAAAATGGGGACACGGACACGACAGGGGACACGGCGATTTTTTTTTTATATATATTTTTATGTGTTATGTATATTCGTATTACATTCATTCTAAATCAAAATTAACAAACACTAATATAGTACCATTAATTCAATAAATATAAGAGAAGCAAAAGATTCAACATCCAACAATAAATATAAGGGGAAAACATCCAACATCTAACATCCAACAATATTTTTCACAAAAACATTAAATAAGAGACACAGAAGAAGAAAAAAAAGAAAAAAAAAGAAAAGAAGTAGGCCTTTCAAAACTGCAAAAGATTCAACATCCAACATCCAACATTAAATATAAGGGGAAAACATCCAACATCTAACATCCAACAATATTCTTCACAAAAACACTAAATAAGAGACAAAGAAGAAGAAAAAAAAGAAAAAAAAAGAAAAGAAGTAGGCCTTTCAAAACTTCAAGTAGATCCAATTTCTTGCACGTCTTCATCATCATTAGCATCACCACCTTTTTCTTCGTTTGCACCTCCATGATCTGTAAACAACACAACCTCCATCTCAGGTTCATCAAGTGACAGATTTGCAACCTCAAGCATCCCAACATCATTAAATGAATCAAATGTGCCGCCCGCAATGTCCCATAACTTGGTCTCTCCTTCAAGGTATTGTGGGGTTCTCCTTGATAAAAGACGGAGGTTGCTATGTACAAAAACCAAGTCCTCTGCACGTTGGGGTGTCATCTTGTTTCTTCTCATTGAATGGATAAAAGAGTATATACTCCAATTCTTCTCAGCACATAATGAAGAAGAAGGTTGCACAAGTAGCCTTAAAGCCAAAGATTGAAGAGTGGGTGCAGATGCACCATGAACAACCCACCAACTATGAGGATCCATATCACATCTATCTCCAATGGAATCAATGTCAGCAAATGGCCCCTCTTTTGTTGAGAACTTAGCATACTCCAAATTTGCTTTAGTGCGCTCTATTAGATCATCAAAGAACCTTTTCAAGTACTTTTTTCTCTCAAGACAAACCTCCTCATCCCTATGTGGGGGAACTCGGCTTGGATCCTCATGAAACCACACATCACTATAATACCTAAAATGAAAAAAAAGTACTACTCATTATAAATGTGAGAGAATAATATTAAACTTAAATTAATAAAAATAGTAAATCGTGTTGTAATCACCTTGGATTCAATGAGTGTGCCAAGCAATGAAGTGGTGTGTTGTTCTTGTTCCACCGGTCTACAAGAATCTGATGTACTACATCATAGAATGTAGACTCATCTTCTAGTCACTTTTCTTCATGCTTATATATCACCATCTTCACTTTTTCTATCATTGTATCCCACATGTTATATACTAAGTGAAGAGAAGGTCTATCGGTGTCACAAACTCTAATCATGTCATAAATAGGAGCAGTAAAGGAAAGTATGTAGTCAACTTGATCCCACCAAAAGTCATCCAATAACTTATCCTTCACAAACTTGGCCTTGCCAATATCATCATCCCTATAACAACTCCATTTGTCACTGATTACCATTGTTTGGAGACCTTGCTTTATCAACTTGACCCTCTTAAGCGTGACAATGGAAGAAGCAAAGCATGTCTCGGCAACTAAAAGAAGCTTCAAACTCACAAACTCATTGTACATTGCCAACCTCATGGAATGATTACAAATAAAATTCTTGATCATCATCACATCACCCACAATCTCACTAATCCAATTACACTCTTCAAATGCAATTGAATTATTTTCCACATTCTTGGCAGCACAAATATCATTGAGGGTGTGCACAGCACAAGGAGTCCAAAAGATGTGAGGAAATTGTGCTTCAATTAGGTGCCCCATTGCCTTGCAATTTGCGGCATTATCTGTAATGACTTGAACCACATTTTTAGGCCCAACCTCCATAATTACTTTCTTCATCAAGTTAGAAATAAAATATTTGTCCTTTGTTTCCCCTGAACAATCAACCGCTTTAAGAAACATAGGCCCACCTCCGGTAACAACCATAAAATTTATTAATGGCCTTCGTTGGGAATCACTCCATCCATCACTGACTATACTCACCCCCTTCTCTCTCCATGAGCCTCGAATAGGATCTAACAACCTATCAATGTTTATCCTTCCTTTTTGAAGCAATGTAGTTCTCAACATGTTATACCCAGGTGGTACATATCCTTGTATGTTGTTATTTGCAGCAAAAGTAAATGCACTAGCATAGTAAGGATTTCTTGCCAAATGAAATGGCAAGCCTGCTGAATAAAACATTCTAGCTATCTCACTATTTAGTCGTTCTCGAGCCCCAATGTTAAATGCCTTCATAACAGGGTTACTACTACTTCCACTCCCTAAAGCAGTTGACCTCTTCCTTTTTGATCCATATATCTCCTCTGGTTCATTAAAACATAAACCTAATGATGCACTTGAACAAGGAGGAGGCAATGGGACTTTCTTCAACCTAGAGTTTTTCAATTTCAACTCTGCTTCTGCAATTGCTCTCTCAAAATCAGCTTTATTCTTACTTGTTACTTTTGGACACACTTCTATCCCCTGATTTTTTATTTGCATCAAATAAGCTTTTACCCTAGTGTATGAACCTTTACGTGTAACCCGACAATAGTTACATTGAAAAGTATAATTCCCCCCCTTTGCACCAGATTTTTCTAATCTAGTCACATATTTCCACAGTGGCTTATCATCTTCAGCATCAAAGGCAGATGGTGTGTTATTGGCAGAATTTGAACAAGACATTTTTCCTATAAATTGACATTAACATTAGAAGGATAAATAAAAAAACAAAAAAAAAGAGCTTAAATAGAATTTAAATAAAACAGAATTTAAACATATAATTAAAAAAAACAGTCTCATCTAAATAAAGAGTTTAAATAAAAAAACAGAATTTAAATACAGTTTTATATATATACATATATATAAACATATAATTAAAAAAAAAGAAAGTTCTTACATATATATATATATATATATAAACGTATAAACAAATAAAAATAAAAATAAAAATAAAAAAGAGTCTTACATATAATATATATCAAAATAAAAAAATAAAAAAAAGTCTATTACATATAACATATATAAACGTAAAAAAAAAATAAAAATAAAAATAAAAATCAGCCTCATCTCAGTCGAAAGCTGAGAGAGAGAGAGAGCGAGAGAGGAGACAGGCGAAAGAGAGAGAGCGAGAGACGCAGAGAGAGGGGCTTACCTTCGAAGACGACTGGATCGACTGAAATAGAGACTGAGACGACTGGATCAGAGGTCTTCGATCGACGTCGGAGGGCTTCGATTGACGTCGGAGGGCTGCAACTGAGAGACAAAGCTTCGATCGACTTCAGAGGGCTTCGACTGAGAGAGAGGGCTTCGACTGAGCGAGAGAAGGTCTTCGCAGGTCTAATTTTACTCCTTTACTCCTCAGTTGTTCGATTAGGCTTTGCCCGTTGTTTTTCTTCTTTTTTTTTTATTTTATAAATATTATACTTTGACCCCAAATAAATATAAAAAATTCAAAAACGAGCCCTGCCGTGTCCCATGGCGTGCCCAGAAATGGACACGCGTGTCCCCGCCGTGTCCCCTTCCAAAAAATCATTAAATTAAAGGAACACGCCATCTAGCTTGTCCCGTACGTGTCCACGGCGTGTCCGCGTGTCGGACACTGCTACGGCATCAATTTTGGAGTGTCCATGCTTCATAGCCTCAAAGTTAGGAGAGGGTGCTTTCAGTTTCTGCTATCCACTTTTAGGGTTGTTTTGGGAAGTGGTTATTTTAGTTAACTTCTTGGCTTTTTACGGAAAGGCATGCAAAAAAGTAGAGAGAAGAGTTGACTTTTTTGTAGTGACTTTTTGACTTTTTAACTATTTTAGGTGGTTCCCTTAGCTTTAGAAAAGTTACACCAAACAAACCCAATATATTGTCGATGTTTCTAACCCTCTCACTAACCTTGTCACCCACCCCACCACGAAAACAACAAAAGAACTATCCTTCTTTCTTTTGATAGTCTTACAAAAGAACTAACTGCAAGTAAACTTCCTTTTGCCTAATATTGGTAGCACCATGATAAATAAAAAAATAAAAATAAAAAAAGTGAATAACAGTACAACAAAACCAGAAGCATGCAGTAATACAAACAGCATTCTGTTAAGTATACGTTTAGAAATATGAAAGTAAAGAACTTACCTTCTGAATCAATTACATTCCTACTGGGTTGGCTTGCAACACTTCTGCAAAATACACATCGACATTGCACTAAGCTCCACTAAAAGCCCAGAAAGAGAGAGAACAGCAATGAAAAATTAACAAATAGTATATCAGCATAAAGCCATGGTTCATTTTCCTTTTTTCATTTCTGTGATAGATCGCTAAGATGATTCTGAAAAATAAGAAAACCCAAAAAAATTATTGAGCCCACTGACAAACTGACACCTATTATTGTTTGGTCAGGTGAACTGAGTTTTTTTTTTTTTTTTTCAACTTCTGCAATCGTCCCTTTTGGTTTTCATTGGAAAACGAAAGAACATAAAACAGAATTCCACCAATTCGATATCGTTTCACTCCCTCCCTTTTTTCTCGGGAAACAAACGCAATAGCGTATTTGATCATACATAGTATTGAAAAGAGTAGACTGACAGAAATGAAATGGATAAAAACAACAATGTATATTTTAACCTGGTGATGAGCCTAAAGAGAGCTATCGTGGTGACAGAACCCAACAGAGCTCCAGCTCCAACCAAAGCCAAACACTTCATTCGCTCTTCCATTTCTATGGCCAACGCGGCGGCTCGTACAAGGCAAGGTTCGATCGCGAGGGCTTTGGGTATATGTCCGATGCTATGTTCCAAACCAAATTTTACGCTCCGTTGGATGGAAGGGTTCGGTGAATATAAGAGTAGCAATAGGGGGTTTTTCCACAAATTCTGTGGCTTAAATAGTCCGAAACTGTTAAAACGACGTTTTGCGTCGTTTTGGGTGTTTTGAACGACGTCGTTTTGCGTTGTTTTTTGGTGTTTTGAGCCATTTGAGCCACAGAATTTGTGGCCCCCTAACATTGCTATTAAGCTTATTTTGTATCTTAATTTCCAAACTAGACCTAGTTTGAACGGAATTCCTAAACTAGGCTAAAGTTTTATTACAAATCGCGCTTTCACTGTTTGGAGCCTAAATTGTGATGAATAATGAAAGCGCTATTGCAAACCACGCTTTTAATTAAGAAAATATGATTGCAAATCACGCTTTTAACATAAAATTTTTTCCCGAATAAACGCTATTTGAAATAGCGCTTTCTGTGGAAATTTTTTTTCTAAAAAAAACGCTATTCTAAATAGCGCTTTCTGTAGTTTTTTGTGAGGAAAATGCTATTTGGATTAGCGCTTTCACTGTTGATAACTACCAGCGCGGATTGAAACCACGCTTTCACTATTCATTTATCTATTTATTTATTTATTTTTTAATATTTTATTTTATTTTCCTGTTCTCATTGTTTTGGTGATAATGTAATTCATAAATTTTTTTTAGCTTTACTAAAGCCATTGTCATGTTAAATTTTTTTTTTCTTTCGTCTTTGTTTTGGTTTAGAAGGTGTAATTTAGAAATTTTAATTTTTACATAATATGGAAAAAAATCTCTTCTTTTCATATATTAATTTGTGTTACATCATATGAGAAAAGCCTCTTCTTTATATATTAATTTTACATAATATTTTGAACTAATTACCAAACATTTGGGAATTAAGCCAATTTATATATCATTCAAATTTTTATGGGAAAAGCCTCTTTTCATATATTAACTTTACATAATATTTTTCATATATATAATTTTAAAATCATGTTCATTTAGATATTATTAAGCCAATCATGTTCATTTACAAAATTCATGCTGTCACTGTTCACTACAGTAAGCACGGATTGAAACCACGCTTTCACTGTTCATTTAAATTATATTTAATTTTTTTTGTAATTTTTTTTTTGTTGTCATTATTTTGGTGATAATGTAATTCATAAATTTTTTTTTGGCTTTACTGAAGCCGTTCTCATGTCAAATTTTTTTTTTCTTTTGTCTTTGTTTTGGTTTAGAAAGTGTAATTCAGAAATTTTTTTTGTCTTTACTAAAGCCGTTTTCATGTAAATTTTTTTTGTTTATTGTTTTGTGTTTGTTTTGGGTTAGAAGGTGATAATGTAATTAATAAATTTTTTTTTGCTTTACTAAAGCCGTTTTCATGTAAAAAAAAATTTTCTTTTGTCTTTGTTTTGGGTTAGAAGGTGTTATTTAGAAAATTATTTTGGCTTTACTAAAACCGTTTTCATTTAAATATATATATTTATTCTTTTGTCTTTGTTTTGGGTTACAAGGTGAGCATGTAATTCAGAAAACCAGTTTAGTAAAACCGTTTTGTACTCGTTTTCATTAAAAAAATAAAATTTTTTCTTTCGTCTTTGTTTTGGGTTATAAGGTGACATGCATGTTCTACAGTCCGAAGCACACCCACACACTGTGCAGTTCGACGAGCAACGACGAAGGGTGAGACGCGAAGAGCACTGCGGAGTACACCAAGAAGACGAAGGCCACCGCGAGAGCTCCTAAAATAAATTTTGTCAACATTTTTGTAATAAAACTTAATACATAATATACGAAGTCACTAATTTACTAAATACTCATACAGGCATGAAAACAACATAACTGAAGTTGCAAATGTAATAGTTTTCAGTTACATAGGTAGTACAGACATAATTCTCCCACAAAAATACATTCTGGACACCATGAACTGAACACACATTACATACATCCTGGACATCCTGAACTGAACACACAATACATAAACATAACAGTTAGACAGACAAACACCTAATTCATGACCTAATATTGCATATTAATAGCCGCAACATTTGATAGACACAATACATAAACATAAACATAAACATAACATATCATAACAGTTATTCAACACATGAATTTCTAACATTTACGTTTCATTTGGGAAGATTGGTTGGGTTGGGTTGGGTTTGGTTAGGTTGGGTTGGGTTGGGTTTGAGACTATTTTAGTCACAAAAAGACAAAATAGACTTTTTAGTCCAATAAGACAAAATATTACATCCAACTTATAATTATTAAATTCTTTATCTCACACAAAGTCAAAAAAATCAAAATACTCTTTCTAAAAAAAAATTTTTAACTCCAAATTAAAATAATTAAAAAATCTAAAAATTAACCCAATTCTCAAACCAATCCTAGGAGTCACCTTCAAGATGAACATCAAGAAACCCCAGCTCCCTTCCAAATTGTAAGGCTTTAAACGCACCAATAGGGGCTTTTTCCCAAAATAAGCCTATTTTACATTTTATTTCCTAAACTAGGCCAACTTCTAAGGAAATTCCCAAAATAAGCTGAAGCGCCATTCCCATTCGCGCTTTTACTGTGAGGAGGTTGAAATTGGATGAACAGTGTAATCGCTATTCCAATTAGCGAGTTTGATTAAGAAAACGCTGTTGCAAATAGCGCTTCTAAACAAAACACT
>NW_021025452.1:620346-642223 GCF_004153795.1 Camellia sinensis | reverse complement strand
GTAAATCAGTGGATTCACTGTTGCCATGTGACTTTCTGAATTGAGAATCGCACATAAATTGTTAAGAAATGAGTTGTCATTGTAATAAAAAAAGTCGAGCAAAAAATTGAGAAAACCAAAGTCTGTGCACCAAGTCACATGACTTAACAATCTATCTGCATATACGGACAAAATAAGGGCATGCTTACTGTAAGGCACATCAGTGAATTCACTGTTTCCATGTGACTTTCTGAATTGAGAATCCCACATATATCAATAAGAGATGAGTTGTCACTGTAATAAAAAAATCGAGCAAAAACTCAACTTGACCAAAGCCTGTGCACCAAGTCACATGACTTGACAATCCATCTGCATATACCGACAAAATAAGGGCATGCTCACTGTAAGGTAAATCAGTGAATTCGCTGTTGCCATGTGACTTTCTGAATTGAGAATCCCACATATATCAATAAGAGATGAGTTGTCACTGTAATAAAAAAATCGAGCAAAAACTCAACTTGACCAAAGCCTGTGCACCAAGTCACATGACTTGACAATCCATCTGCATATATGGACAAAATAAGGGCATGCTCACTGTAAGGTAAATCAGTGAATTCACTGTTGCTATGTGACTTTATGAATTGAGAATCCCATATATATCAATAAGAGATGAGTTGTCACTGTATATCAAATAATTGAGCAAAATATCGAGAAAACCAAAGCCTGTGCACCAGGTCACATGACTTCACAATCCATCTGCATATACTAACAAGTCTCTCCACGATTTGACAACTCAATGTTTGAGAAAATGAAGCTTATGTAGGCAATGTTGTGTTTCACTTAACCATGCATCATTCGTTGTTATAACCTACTATTTGTATCAACAGGAAAAGTATGACTATTTGAATTTTTGTTGTCATTTGGAATTATTTTAAAATCAACTTTTGAATATTCGATTTGTAATATTTTGGGAAACATTTACAATCTCAACTTTTGAAATCAACTTTAAAATAATGGTGGATCTTATAAGTGAAACGTTGGTTAGGTAGGAGTACTTGGCCACCAATGTTTGTGAATATCATGGTGCATTCAAATCTGTCCAGAAAACTGGTGCATTCAAATCTGTCTACAAAACTGGTGTTACACAGTAATTTTGGAAGTGTTGTTCTTTTTGGGTATAAATCCGAAAAATAACAAATCAGCGTCATTAGAACTGGTTACAATTCTAGTTTCTATACTAAGAGAATCGTCAATTTCTTTAAAAAGGTGCAGAAAACAATCTGTTTGGGTATAATTAATTGTAAATAGTGATTCATCCCAACCAAATCAAGTAAAACCAATTGGGTTTTAAACTTAGTCCCCCAACTAGACCAACCACTTGGGTTTGAGCTTATTTGTCCAGCCCCCGAAGTTTAGTTTTCTGTCAACCCCCCATTCCTTACCAGAGTCATCATTTATATTGGATTTACAAGAATTGGAAGGTAACTCTTTCTTCTTTCCTGATGGAGATTGAAATTCTTTACATAGAGGATCCCTATTTGACGAGGCCCAGTTGAGGGAAGTTTTTCACCGAGCTACATGTTCTGTTTTATGTGTTATTGAAGGCGGTAGTTCGTTTGTCTAAACTTTATTAGTCCCCCAACTGGACCAACCACTTGGCTTTGAACTTGTTTGTCCAGCCCCCGAAGTTTAGTTTTCTGTCAACCCCCCATTCCTTACCAGAGTCATCATTTTTACTGGACTTCCAGGAATTGAAATGCGACTCTTTCTTTTTTCCTGATGGAGATTGAAATTCTTTACGTAGAGGATCCCTATTTCATGAGCCCCAGTTAAGGGAAGCTTTTCACCAACCTACCTGTTCTGTTTTATGTGTTATTGAAGGCGGTAGTTCGTTTCACCGAGTTTAGTTTTCTGTCAACCCCTCATTCGTTACCAGAGTCATCATTTTTACTGGACTTCCAGGAATTGGAAGGTGACTCTTTCTTCTTTCCTGTTGGAGATTGAAATTCTTTGTAAATTGATCTCTATTTCACGAGCCCTAGGTAAGGGAAGCTTTTTACTGAGCTACCTGTTCTGTTTTATATGTTTTAAGTATTCACATAATTCAACATACATTAATCCATTCATTAATCCAGAACATTCATTAACTCATTGCAATCCAATAAAGAAAGTCATGAGCTAATAAATGTGTAGTTATAAATGTAGTTATTTCATAAACTTCAGGTTCATAAAACAAATACTTGAAATACATCCGTACGTTAGATGAACAACAACATTGTATTACACTCCAGTAACGAACATACGACACAACATACATACAAACATATATGAAAGATAACGGTGTTTGATTTCTCATTCCTCATCTGACATGTAGTAGTCAGAGAGATATTTTTCATTGTTTAAGACATTATTTCGCTCAGTCACTGTCAAATCTCTGTTGCTTGCTTCTGTCATTTCGGTGGCTAGCTGAAGCATGAAATGTCGATATCTCCGCATCAACATTCTGTTGTTCTCCTTCTTAATTCTGCTAACTACTTTTTCATAGTCACTCACATTTCGTCTAGCCATGGTCAATGAACGACGATGAGGTACCGGTGTCCCAAAGTTACGTAGATCATTAAACAATCCTTCTTGCTCTGTTACCCTGAACGCCAATTCTGCTCGGATACCAGCATAATAATCCTTCGGACTCGAGTACTTTTCGCTCTTGTAGTCATAGGTAAATGGAGGTAGCAGCCACACTTTCGAATTTCTTTACCGGCATGAACTTCCTGCACCTCTTGAAGACATTGTTGATAAAATAAAAAAAATAATAATAATAGTAATTGTAGATATATTACTATTGTTATGACTTCAACAAACATCATACTGGGTATTTATAGACATCATAGTGGGGGTTAACTAGAGATGATCTAGTGACGATAATGCGTGCTGGGGCACTATGGAAGAAGTGATACACGTGATATTATTTTATGTTATTCATTTCATGCAATTTTGAGTACCCGTGACTTTGTGTACCTGTGATGTAGTCACTGACGTGGTTGTCATCACAATGCAATCCCTTCATATTCGAGTAGTGAGTTGTCAAATAAAACAAAATGCAGTGAGTTGTCACATCGCCACATGAAACTATTTTGTCATGCTTACTTTTGTAATACAGTAAGTAGTTACTTGGAATTGATGATTTCAGTACACATAGGTGTTTTCAAAAAATTATAAATGAAATCATAAAATGAAACAACAGCTTTAATTTTTTTTTGTTTTAAAGTAATATTGTTCATAAACAACTATGAAACAGAGTGCAAGTAAATACCCAACCATCCAACTCACTTCGACCTACAAAACTATCGTTGTTTTTTTCACCAAAATAATAAAATGGTCACCTGATATGTAAACACGATTGGAACTTTGCAGGCTATATTTTATCTTATTTTCACTTAATGAACTTCACAGTCATCCCATTTTCATTATTATGCATTTTCTGGTTCTTTTCACAGTCATATTAATGTGATTTAGATGAATTCTGAAATGTGAGGAGAAAATAAAGCATGTCAGTTGAGTTGCACAAAGTCACATGCATCACGTAATGTGAGGAAAAAAGTCACAACGTATACAAGCATGACAAAGTCAGAAAGTCATATGTATTACTGTATCACTGCATAAAGTGACATGCATCACTGCACAAAGTCACATGCATCACTGTATTACTGCACAAAGTCAGATGCGTCACTGCATCGCTACACAAAGTCACATACCTACCTACTGTGCCCATGTGAATTATGCAATTCATACAAATTTTGAGGGGGTGTCAGAACAAAATAACAATAAATTAATAAATATTTCAATACACCTAAAAAGTAAAAAAATTTGTGAAAAAATAACAAATTAATAAATACATAAAAGTAAAAAATATTGTAGAAAAAGTGGTTTGAACAATGGGTAGAAAAATATATTGTAGAAAAATATTGTAAAAAGACAAAAAATACACTTATTTTGATCATCCCAAACAACCTCTTAATTTTCAACTTCCCTTTGAAAGAAGGTAAAGTTACATTTTTACAGTAGCCAGGCTGACACCATCTGCGGCACAACAGCCGATGATACAGGCCTTTGATTCGTTCATGACTTGACAAAAGTGGAGTCCTGGCAACCGAATGCACTGTATAAGGTCAGTGGCATGCATGTGATCGAACAAGAAATGCTCATAAATTGGTTGAGACAAAATATTATAATCAATTAAAATATTTGAGTACTTGAAATTGTAAATATATTTCAATGCAATATTGTAGTCAAAATTGAGGCTGTGTTCAGTTATATTTGTCAAATACATTTTTACCCAATTTTACGGGCGTAGTATTTGCTTTGGATTTTTAAATTATAATTTCACATTTATTTTTTTAAAAAAAATTCAGGCAGAGAAATTTGACTAATTCAGACGTTTAGTCGGTTGATCAGCTTGCTTGTTTACATTTTTCAGAAAATATTTTTCAGAATATTCTACTTTCTTAATTTTCGTGTTTTTTTTTATTGTTTTTATTGAATTTTTTTAATATTTTAAGCTATTTTTTTACTTTTTAGACACACCTAACATAAATACACTTAAAAAGTAAAAAAATTGTAAACAAAATCTTTTAAAAATTCACTAAATACCAAAAATATTAAAAAAAATACAAGCATTCAGTACATTTTTTTGTATTTTCATGGA
The DNA here is from genome assembly GCF_004153795.1 of Camellia sinensis. NCBI lineage: Eukaryota > Viridiplantae > Streptophyta > Magnoliopsida > Ericales > Theaceae > Camellia > Camellia sinensis. The sequence goes on along the minus strand of NW_021025452.1, from coordinate 637,539 downwards.
TTTATTAATTTCTTGAAATATTTTTTCACAATTTTTTTACTTTTTGTTTTCAAATAACAATAAATTATGCAATTCATAAAAGTCGAAGTGACAACTCCTATCAAGTTGATGCATAGTTGTTCAGGTCATCAAAGTTGACGTGACAACTCTGATGCATAGTTGTCATAGTTGTTTACAATAATTTCATACATACAGCTACCATGTGTATATATGGTATAAATATCGCATCATACCACAACAAAAGTTTTACAGCTATTTCAAGCAATATCATCATGCGATATATAGTGGTTGATCTATATTCAACAATGGGTCGCTATTGGGTTGCAGATGGAGATGAATTTCAATACCCATTAAATCCAAATTTGCGTTACTCACGTGCCACCGTCAATACCATGAGAGGTGAATGGGAATTTCGCATAACTCGAGCAATCATTCTCATTGAGTTATGTCGTGAAGTTAATATTAAATTTCCTCGCTAGTTAGCCATGCGTATGCCAACTGACACTCCACAGTTGTTGCAAAGGGCATTGCATCGTGTCCGCGATAAAGTTAATCGCATGACCCAACGTTTGCAAAGGTCCTCACTAATGAAGACCGCAAATGAGCGTGCCGAAGATGGGTTAATGGATGATGCACACTAGTACTTCGCCTGGAGCATGGATGTTATGTATTAATCTGATATTGAGATGTTAGATGATGATGATAATGAATGAAATTGTTTGGATGAATGACCAAACCATTTATGTTGTAATGGATTTGTAATGCTTATCCATGACTTATCAATGAAGGGAGATATTTCAATTGTTTTTAGGCTTGAACAAACATATTTTTTAGGCATAAACAAACATATTTTTTATTTTATGTTTTTATAGGTTGTTTAAACATTTTGTTCAAACCAAACGCGTTTGTAATTTATGTTTTTCTAAAAATAAACAAAAATCAGTTTTTAATTTTTTTGTAAACATAAACCAAAAACGTAAATGTTACCAAACGCTACCTTATTTATTTTTATTTTAGGGTTTAGGATTTATAATTTAATTCTTAAAATTTATTTAAACTTTAATTTTATAAATGGTTGTCTTAATTTGTAAAATTGAGGAAAAAACGTAAATTAGTATAAATAATGCAGAGACTGCGGATAATGAGAGAGAGGTAGAGATGTGAAAGAGATTTGTGTGATTCATCAAAATAAGTAAGAATACAAAATTGTGAAATTATAATTGCGAATAAATAAGTATGACACATTTACATCAACTGTACAAGTTTGATTTACAAAAACTATAACAATTACCACACAAAAAAAAAAATTATACAGTCCATATCACAACCGTTAATGCCCTAACCTGCCCCCAGTCCCACAACCCCAACCGTGGACCTCCCTCCTTGGTCTCCTGCGGTAGACTCTCTGAATATCTGGCACTCCCTCCCCTGCATGTGGCCCTCCACTGACTGCCTGTGGAGCCTGTGAGTGTGACCCCCCCTCTCTTGCATTTGCTGCCCCTGATCCTGTCTCTGCCTGCAGATCGGATATTGCTGTGAGCTTTGAAACTCCCTCATCTGGTGCAACTGTATCACGATATGCAACTGGACCTCGACCTTTGCCTCTGCCCGCACCCCGACCTCGGTCGCGACGTCCCCACAACCATAACCTCGGCCTCTCCGTCGTGCTCTGGGGGGGGGCTCAATATGGGCCTCATCGTCAACGTGGGAGATGTCAGTAAGAACTGCATCATGTGTACTCATGGGCGCGGTTGAAATAGCCCTCAGAAAAGCAGGTGGTAACTGGGTGGGTGGGGTAACAACATCATGCATGAACCGAGGCGGTGTCCAATCAGGGTCAGCATGCTGGGTAGGATGTACGTGTGGGGAATCTGGAGAAATGTATGGGGTATCATGCGGTGGGGTGACTGAAGTCCAAGGACCTGCTGTGGCTGGTGCTGAAGTGGGAGGCACTGATGTGGACGAGACTGATGTGTCTAGAGCAACTACTGCACTATGTACACCGTAGTCCCCAAAATGCAGACGATCTACCCGATGGGCATGCTGGATCCCCTCGTACAATAACTCTCGGATCTCTGCAATGGCCTGCAGACCAAGCTGTCCATCACGTCTGAAAAGGGTGTCCTTAGCCAAGTGATATGACCTCCCCACTCGAACCACCTGAACAAAAAATCAGATATATTAGGCTATAGTTGACTGAAAATAATCAACTTGAAAGTATTAACAATTATCTGACACATACTATGATACTTACCAATGCCTCGAGAGAAGGCCCAACTCCCTGATATCCGGCCTCAGACAGGCGGCTCGGATTACCGACAAGTAGGTGTGTGTGTCGCTGATACCATAACATATAAGGGTCGGGAGAGGGGAGGACCCCATCGCTCCAGTCAGCCTGTACAATAGTGTCGCGATGGGCATCCCACAACTGTATGTGTCGCATATGATGCACACTCCAGTCAGTGTCGGCTCGGCCACGTCTATCAGTCACATGCAACCGCTACTCGGTGTCACACCGATCCGGCACGGACTAGACCCGACCAAACTGTCGGAGGACACGATCAGGGAGATGCCACTCAACCACGTCAAAACAAATAAGTGGCACTCTCGCCATCCATATCTCCTCACCTAGTCGACAATAGTCTGGGAGCGTACCGAGGACCTCAGCATAAGGCTGCCAGATAAAGTACAATAACGACAAGTCCATTAAAAATTGCTCATGAACATATACACTCCATATGACAATTAAATTTAAGTATTTAAATTTGATACCTCGCCCTCTATCATCCGGTCAAGCTGGTCTCTATACACGATGACTACGTGGGTCGATATGACCTCGTGGCCCATGTCAACCCTCCATCGGCTACCTCGAGGTCCGGCCGGAAACTGTATGTCTCCCTGGTCGATGGGAACCTCACCAGGAGCAACCAGTTGCCACCTAGACGGGGCAATGTGAATCAATCTCTCCCACGCCCAAATCTGCAATAGTTTGAACGCAATTACAATACTGATATATGCCATACAATATGAATTGACATGTAATAAAATTCTTACTAACCTGTAGCAAGACAAGGGGTCCTCCGATCTGATTCGCACCCACTTGTGCTGCTCGACATAGCATCCTATACAAGCATGCCAAAGCCGCGGCACCCCAACTGTACTGGCCGATCACGTCAATGTCTCTCAACAGTGGCAAGTACATCAGTTTGAGCAGGTTCTGTGACTTATCAGGGAGAAGTACCCCCCCAATAAGCCACAGAATATATACTCGGGCATGCTCTGTACTAACTCATCTGGAGCATGATGCGGAAGATGGCCCTGAAACTGCTCGGACAGCCACCTCACCCTTACTCTACCTGCCTGTAAGTCTGCAGGTGTAGGTGCTACTCCCAATAGCTCAGCACATAGGGCTATCCACTGGTCCCTCGTCAATGATGGGTCAGGTCCAGTAACTGCTTGCCCATCAATCCGTAGACCGTATAGGACAGATACGTCCTGCAATGTGACGGTGGCCTCACCGGTCGGGAAATGAAATGTATGAGTCTCTGTGCGCCACCTCTCGACCAGAGCAGTAATGAGTGGGTGGTCCAATCTGATATGGCCTATACGATAGACACCATAGAATCCCGCGCGTAGTAGACACTGCAAGACTCTATGGTTCAATGAACGCTCCCACAGGCCGGAATCTCCCCGTCGGTATGTCACCACGGTGCGTGCCTGGTCCTGCATAACAGAATGAGTAGTTTAAATTATAGCATTATCACGTAATATAAAACAAAATGCAGGGTATTTTCATTGTAAGCGTAAAGTCCAACAAACGTTATTGCATACCGGGTCCTCCCATATACTGTCAGCCCAATGTGAATGACTCAAAAGTGGGACCTTATCAGGTAGATGTGCCATGAAGCCTGTACAGTTGAAAAACAAATACATTTTAAAAAACTATATTGATGAGCATGTAATTTAACTATCACAATTAAACTCAAATTATTCCGTACATGACGACTTGAAAAAAAAATGTGATCGATTATTTTAAAAGTATCAATTTGTGTGCCATTAACATGGAAGCAATTTACTAAAATCTAAATTTATCAATTTATGTGCCATTAAATATGATAAGCAATTCAACAGAACTTATCGTTATCTATACTATAACTAATATAGAAATCTTTTACAAAATCATTTTAGGGTCTCAGTTACATAGACTTAATAATGACCAGTAACAAGTGGATAGTTTTCGTACATAAATATTTGCAAAAAAATGGAATGAGAATTTTTTTTTCCAATAAGAGGTTGCTAATTACATTTATGACATATTTGACAAAACTTCATTATTGATTTTGTAATGGTAAAAGTTCCAATAAAGTATAAAATTTGCAAATTACGTAGATCTGATTCATAAATTGTAAATGTAAGAAATAGTTACATAAGCTTAATAATGACCAGCAACATGTGGATAGTTTTCGTACATAAATATTTGCAAAAAAATGGAATGAGAATTTTTTTTTCCAATAAGAGGTTGCTGATTACAAAACTTCATTATTGATTTTGTAATGGTAAAAGTTCCAATAAAGTATAAAATTTGTAAATTACGTAGATCTGATTCATAAATTGTAAATGTAAAAAATAGTTACATAAGCTTAATAATGACCAGTAACATGTGGATAGTTTTCGTACATAAATATTTGCGAAAAAATGGAATGAGAATTTTTTTTTCAATAATAGGTTTCTAATTACATTTATGGCATATTTGAGAAAATTTCATTATTGATTTTGTAATGGTAGAAGTTCCAATAAAGTATAAAATTTGTAAATTACGTAGATCTAATTCATAAATTGTAAATGTAAAAAATGCTTCCAGCAGTCGAAATATTAAAATCTTAAAATGGTAGAAGAACTATGTGATTTTCACTAAAATTTTGTAATAGACATTTTCAATCAAGTAGAGAATAAAAAACATAGGCCTATGTGGTATAGTTAAATGTTTTGGCATTGTCATTTAGTTTAATTTATTTGTTTAGTATGTTAGTTGTAAATTTTGTCAAGGAAATCAAACAATTACAATATATAAAGAATTAAAAAATAGAAATGATCTATTACAAATAAAAAATGATCTATTTAAATGTACAACCCAGTTTACAAATAATGAATTACAAAATAAAGAATAAAATGATCTATTACAAATAAAGAATTAAAAAATGATCTATTACAATATGTAAGTATTACATATTCTTCATCGACCAAGTCGCGCCGGACATGTTCGCCTGTCATGACCTGTCTGCTGGCACTCACTGCAACGAGCGGTCAAACGCCTATCTGATATACCCATCTCATTCGGAATACGAGACATAGATGCATGACCCCGTTTTACTTCTCGCAGACGAAGTACATTAGGCATTAAGGTCCACTGCGGATCATCCCAATAATCTTGATACGGTATTGGATTGAATTTAGTTTCCCAAACTCTCATGTATACAGGAAGCCTATATACTAGATCAACGTACTCGAATGGATTGTCACCGCATTCAGACATTACAGCGAGCATATGGGAACATGGATAGTGTCGTATCTCATATTTCTCACAATTGCACGTGGGTTGATTCATCCGCACAATTTGTGTATTGCGACCTCGTCCATGGCGAAAAGATGTTTGCACCTCAAATACGCGGTGTGGCCTATCAGAAAATTGTAATAGAAACTAATCAAGTTCATGTTTTTAGGTGTACTTAACTTCACAACATAATAACAACAATTTAGTTTATATTACAAACTAACATGTCATACGATATCAACTTGAAAGTATTTGCCCTTGCGATGCCATCCTCAATAGTTTTTTGCATCTCTAGGGTATTAGAACTCATTTCGTACATCTATTTCAGCTTGGGCTCCCATCTCGTCCAAATATTTTACGAGCCGCCGAAATGTAAATTCAACCATAACTGAGATAGGTAAGTTCCTTGCACCTTTCAAGACGCTATTGAAGCACTCTGCATCATTGCTGGTTAATACCCCCCACCGATATCCACCGTCATACGAAAGGGCCCACTCCACAGGATTCATCTTCTGAACCCAATTGATGGCTTCTTGGTTAATAGCCTGTATTTGTTGTAAGTAACCATTACACTTTCGTCGTTGATGAGCACTCCCTGCTTTCCATAGAAGTTGTTTCAGCTCCTTATTTTTGAACTTAGTGTTAAAGTTACTACAAACATGTTGAAGGCAGTGCCGATGATATCTAACAAATTGGAGTGAGGGATTCAGCCAATGCCGCCTCACAGCAGCTAAAATACTCTCAGCTCGATTAGATATCAAAGTCACTCCCTGTCGGTCCATGACAATATGTTCCTTGATATTTGAAATGAAGAACGACCAAGACTCCAAACTCTCCCAGTCGACAACAGCGAATGCAAGCGGTAATACTTTGCCATTGGCAGTGACAATCGTTGCTACAAGCAACACACCAGTGTATTTCCCGTATAAGAATGTACCATCCATGGTAATAACAGGCCTACAATGTCTAAATCCATCGATGACAGGTTTGAAAGCCCAGAAAACAAAATGGAAGACGGGCATAATGGTTATACTTCCAGTATATCTATGCTTCCATTGCACGATGGTGCCTTGATTAGATGTTTGTAATGCATGCATGAATTTAGGCAACATCCTATATGATTCATCCCAATCCCCGAATACCATTCTAATTGCCTTTGCCCTTGCATGCTACGCCTTCTTGTATGATATACTATAGTTCATGGTCTTTTTGATATCTTCCATGACATTCTTAATGGGCATATCAAGTCCATTCTGCATACGACAATACCTATGAGTCAGATTATTTTGGTGTGAATACTTTAAACAAACAAATATGTATATAAATGTAAACATTTATGGCATATTCTCACCGCAACTTGTCCCAAAAGATGAGAAGCAATGTAAGTAGAGCTAATATTAGTGTGGTCCCTGTTCATTCGTGGGTATAAACAATGGTGAGGACCCCTATACTGCTTTATTTCAAAAAGACCATGTACTAAGAGATGCACGCAACCACCATCTACAATCGTGCTTGCAAGCACACACCCAAACGTCTCGCTTCGAGGTTACAACTTTATAGTCTCGATTATTTGTTGCATGGTACAATTTCACAGCATGTACGAGTTGCTTCTTATCAACGAAAGCCATCCCTTTGTCCAACTCTGGATTTTCAGCATTCTAGATTCGGTTATGGGGAACGACATCGCGGTTACTAATGTCAAAATCACCACCCATGTGAATGTTTTTATAGAAAGGGATTTCAGGTCTAGGTGGAATGGGGGCATTATGAATATCAACGGGAGCGTCGGCATCATCTTCTTCATCATCATCATCATCATCATTTGATCCGCCTAATAAATTTTCTTCATCACACATTTCATTCTCATCATTGCCTAGGGCGACATCAAGACCGTACATATCACGGTCAGCAAACTGCACAGAATTAACCGTTTCAGCCATATTACCAGTAACTTCAACTGGAGTGGTATGATGGCTGTAGGTGGGCACATCTTCGGTGTTATTGTGAAATTCAGTCTCATATCCACCACGTGAACTTGATTCTCCACCATGGCCATGAAATGTCTGTTGTGTGTAGCCCGCTGCATAACATTCATTTGATTCATACATAGGAGACTGAAACGCTGTCGTGTCAATCCCATGTGTCAGCAATGTAGTGAACAGATGAGAATCCATATGTGTCATATTTGAAGATTGTGTACAACCTCTTTCTCAATGTACACTTCCAAACAATTTGGTGGTTGGAAACTTCCACCGATACTTAATACGGTGTTCAACGCCTCATCGTCATTGATCGGTAATATTTTGTATTTGCTGGTTGCTTGCCACTGGCGATAAGGATATCTACATTTGAAGATCAATCGGACTGTTTCCCCGTAACTTGCCACCTTCGACATAAACATCTCCTCCAAATTGCTAAGTGTGGTGCCAAGTTGCACCCCATATATCCCTTTCGGCTTAGCATCATATGACACACCTTCATCAGGATCCCGAATTATGTTTCCCCCCTAGTAGAAGATAATTGGAACAGTTGCCATATACTTGCTTCAATGAAACAATAAACATTAAAATATCAACAATATACATATATCGAATTCTACTTCTAAAATAATTATATGAACTTTAAATCATTTAATTCGAATTACTAGTCTATGGAACTCTTGTGTTCTGCTTTTTCCATTATTTATTACGATTAAGATCATGCTATTGCACACAGTAAATGTAAATTTTTCTTTTTTTATGTTTATTCTTCTTTGTTTTGATAACATTTCAGTGTTAATTTGATTTTTTTAAATTAACTTACTTTTATTTTGATGTTCGTTATTTGAATTTGTTTAGGCGGACAGTTGGTGAAAGGAAGTTGTGAGAGTGAAGAGACAATTTAAATTTTCCTATAAGTCACATTTATATCATAAGTGACATTTTCCTATAAAAACAACCCTCCCATTTTTTGTCAATTTATATTTTCTAGGGTTGAAGGAACTGTAGAGGTGAAACATTACTTCAATTTATATTTTGTCAGCTGTATATTTGTGTCTCAATTTGTTTATTAGTGTTTATTTTATCATTTTTTCTCACTTATTTTTATTCGTATAAAACAACAGCTGAGATTTCATCTCTACGTGGAGTTTTTATTTACTTCTTATGTGAAGACTCTTATCTTTTTTGCGTGAAGGTTCTTTGTTGTCATTGCTCTCTTGTCTTAATTAAAAAAAAAACATCAGAACAACTATACTTCTTGCCTTAATTCTTTGTTGTCATTGGTTTTTTTTTTCTCATTCTTTTTAAGGTTGGTGTACGGGAAAGAAATAAACATTCTCGTATAATCCTGTTGATCAAGTCTGCGCTTCTCCAAACGCCGTCGCTTTACTCCCTGAAAATTCAAATGTGAGCTAGCTGGCAGGTGTGTGCTGGAAACCCCTCCGATGCCTAAGTCAGCAAAATAGACAAGTAGACAAAAGCTCTGTGTATTCAGGAATCAAAGTTGTGTTACCTCTCCATAGGTGATATTTGTGAGCTTTTTATAGGTTCCGTATGGCATAGTCCTAATAGGACTTTTACTCCTCCATGCAGAGTCCTCCTAGGATTCATACTCCTGAAAGATAATGCTTATCCTTCAATACCCTCCTCACTGCTTAAACCAAGTGAGATGGTTTTACCATGGTTAGACTTCTATGGGACCGAAATACCATTGCCTTACTAGATATGCAGGTATGACAGATCTAACTTTTAGTCCAGCTCTTCTTTTCCTTGCTTCTACCTCGGCTTCGCATGCCCAGACCGAGCTATCCATAGAAGTGTCGAACCGAACTAACACCGAAGTATCTTGAAGAAGGCTTATCATACTTCGGTTTAGAAGACATGACCAGGCTAACCGTAATATGCTGCGATTGGACTAACTCTGAGGGTGGTGACCCAGCGACCGAACTGCCGCGCTCTCCCGTACTGAGATAACAATGCACTTCTGGGACCGGTCTTAAATTTAAGTCCTGCTTGGACCGGACTGAATTTGAGGCCTTTTTACTCAGCCCTTCGTATTGTGGTCCATAACGGCCCATTGTCCAGCTCGGCCCAATATTCATATAAATTACCCTCTCAGTTGGATATGCTTTGTTCATATGATCCTTTTTGGAATTCATACACATGTATACATGTCCTATACAAAAATGTTTATTGAATTAGTGGCGAAAAATAAATTTTGAATCACATAGCAGCAATAACTTCAGATTCTAAATAAGTCTAAGAATACAAAAATGGTTATAGAACTGTACAGAAAATGTATATAGATGGATAAAATTCTTTAAAATAGTAACAAACTCTATAAAATTTTATGCGTATATATGTATTTTTATTCAATTTCATGATCAATTTTGTTTGTTTATAACAAAACTACAAGTTTTTTAGCTAGTGACCCATTTTGATTTACAAGATCTATAAAGGGACAATTCCAAAGATTACAGTCATGGCAAAGTTTAGAGGAAGATCAGATATATGCACGCATGTTATTAAGTATTTAAAGAGGTGTGTTTGGTTTGTGTTTCTAGAGTGTTTTTGAGGTAAAAAGTATGCGGTCTTATTTGGTTTGCCTTCTTTCAGAAATGGTTGTGGAAATTTGTTTTGGGGAGAGAGTTTTACAAAAAGTAATTGATTTGATGTGTATGACAGAGAAAGTTATTTTGGAAAGTAGGTAACCAAACAAAATTTTGAGATTTTATTTGAAAAAATTTGTTTGGTTTGATTACTCTTGAAAATTTGTTTGTAGAGAAATTTTCCCAACATTTTATATGAAAAACAAACCAAAGAAGCCCATTATTTCCATGATTTGAATCCATAACACACGAATTATAATAGATTTATTTTATTTTATATTATTATCAACATAATAAAACAACCTTACCATTGCGGCAAGGGCCTCCCTCCCTCAATATGATCAATTTTTAAAAGGCATTCACTGAAAATAAATAAATAAATAAATAAATAATAATAATGACTCTACACAACCGTTAACTTAGGCAATGATTTAATCGTACGCATGTAAGCAGATCCAATTTTAAAAACACTTATTTTGTTTTCTTTTCATAAATCTTGATCTATTTTTTATTATTTTGATAAGGTAGACAAATATATCACACATTTAAAAAACACTTCATTCTATCAAGTATCTTTCTTATTCAGTGAGACTGGATAAAATTGGACAAATCATACAAACATCTTAAATCATAGTGTAAGTTTTGTAGATAATTAAATATTTGTTCCATTGAGTTGAAATAACTCGATTGATTTGGACAATATAAAATAAAGGTTTCAAACATTGTTATTAATTTTTTAAAACTGGTGATCCAATTTTTCAGATTTATGGACAATTACAGATAAGTTAATTTGATTTGCTCAAACTTGTGCCATTAGGGACCTTAATGACAAAGTTATTTTCTATGTGAACTAGTAACCCTCGTCCACTTTTTAGAGGTCATAGAGGCTTTGTTATGAAATTAAAACAAAAAACTCATTTTGGCTCGTTCTGAAAAGTAAGAAAAAAATTAAATGTATTTACTCTTTTTTTTTTCTTAAGCATACAAAAACAAAAAAATAATTAGAGAGATAATTTATAATGGCCAAAAATTAGAGAGAAAATTTAAGTTGGTGGTTAAATCTATGTAGTAAATTTTGGATAGTTACCCATGTGAATCTATCGGGCCATCCATACCAATTATTTGGTATTATGAAACACAGGCTTACCCATCAAAGTGTCATTTTTTTTTTATCCTTCTTACCTACGAAATTGCTATGGACTATTAATTAGAATATTTTAAGACTCTTTTCATGCATATATTATAACTAGTGTAATAATGACTTTTAATTATATAAATCAAAATAAAAATTATTAAAACATAATGTTCAGATTTTCTTTTTCAATGGTGGTGGACAGTCACAAAGCGGAAGTGGCGATAAGTCACGTCGTTCAATACCCATTTCAAAAACTTTTTCAAATTTTCTTAAGTTTTGTGAGGAAATTTTAATTTCTACTATAATGCTATTATATGTATTACAAATTCAGCTCATTAAATTTTTTAAAATTTCTATGACCAGATTATAAAATTAAATGTTAGTATTTTATGATAAAATGTTTTCCAATTATTCTAATATCAAAGTTAATATTTTTAAAAAAAATTATTACTTTTATTGAATGTATATTAAAAATAATACATGATATAGTGATTTGGTTTGATTTTTTAAATTATTTTTTAATTTTTTTGAAAAAATAAAAATAAATTTGACAAAAAAAAATTGTTTGGTTTGATTTTCCAAATGGTTGTGGAAGAATGTGGCACCTCCCAAAATTAAATTTTTTTGGTTGGTTAGCTTAGAGGCGCAGAGTGCAATCTGATCTTACGTACAATTTACAAGTGATTATGTGCTTATATGCAGACACCTGCAATAAGCTATGTCCTGAAGTATGGATTTACATAGTTAATAACTAAGTGGAAACCTTTAGTGAAACTGAAATGAAAATAAATCCTAAGAATTTTGAATCATATTCTGGGTGCCTGACCCCAAATACAGTGAAATAAACCAAACGAATGGACAGTGAAAAGGAATGGACAGTGAAATTGCTATTCCAAATAGCGTTTTCTTCAGAAAAGGAATGGACAGTGAAAGCGCTATTTCAAATAGCGTTTTCTTCAGAAAAGGAATGGACAGTGAAAGCGCTATTTCAAATAGCGTTTTCTTCATGAACAGTGTAAGCGTGATTTTAAATAGTGTTTTCTTCAGAAATTTTTTTTACCTTAAAAGCGTGATTTGCAACCACGCTTTCTTAATTAAAAGCGTGGTTTGCAATAGCGCTTTCACTATTCATCACAATTTGGGCTCCAAACAGTGAAAGCGTGATTTGTAATAGCGCTTTAGCCTAGTTTGGGAATTCCGTCCAAACTAGGCCTAGTTTGGGAATTAAGATACAAAATAGGCTTAATATGGGAAAAGCCCCTAGAAACAGCAGATATTTAAATTGAGGGGATCTACATTTTGAATGGATATGAGTGGATGGTTTACGGGTTGATTTTTTTTTAATTGACTTAGTTTTTTATGGATGGAAAATTTTGAGATTCTTTTTACCGTAATTGAATTGTTAAATTGCAAGTACTCTTAATGATTTATAAGATTTTATATTTTTAATTTGTTTAGGTATTCTGTTGTGTTTTTAATTAAATTTTTTTTTAGATATTTTGTTGTGTTTTTAATTTAAAAATCCTTCTATTAAATGATAAGTGTTGATATTTGGTATTTTTGTGTAAAAATATAAGACTTAATTTTATCATTTAAAAAAAAATCAAATTAAATAATTTTTCAATAAAAAAATAATGAAATAGTTTGATAATGCATGATTTTCTTATATGTATTTATTATTGTTATTTGACGATTTACTTGATAATCTTTTAGTTATGTTGAGTTGGATTGTTATCTAAAAAAAATGTTGACAAGTTATATGTTCAAAATTTATAAAAGTTTAAACTGCCAAATAGATTCACATCCATCCGTCAATCAGCCAATCCGCATACGCTAATCCTGCAGGCAGATGCAGATTACTTTTTTTCAATTTGTCAATCCAACAGACGGATGGCGGATTGGAGGTTTCCAGCTGCAACCGAACTACGAGCACCCATGGTGAGTATACACATTCTTGACTTGTTTTTGATGACGTACAGCATTTTTAACGTTTATTCAAATTTTTTATTAAATTTAAATAAATATTTTAAGTAAAAAATTTATTTGATATCATATGTTTTAACGTTGATTTTTTTATTTTTATCAAACAATCAGTTGGCTGGGTGGATGATGTTCAAGCAGTCATTTGGCTTGTGTAAATTGACCAAGTGGTTGTCTGGGAGGACAACCGGCTAGTCGCCTGGTGTATAGTCTCCAACAACTATCTACACTAATATAATGAAATGCTAAAAACATCCTCAATTTGGTAAAAAGTTTGAGGCGTCCTCAATTTGATATTGGTTTGATGTTATGATTGGAGCATCAAAATTGAACTTTTTTCATCAAATTTAAATTTGATAAAAAAAGAAAAGAATAAACGTTGAAAACACTCTAAGTAGGTGAGAGATGGTGAGATTTTGTGATATAAGAATAGAAGAGAATATAAGGCCTTTACTTGTTTTGATGGTTAAATTGGTGAAAGATTGTGAGAAAAATTTCTCACTCAATGTGGTGAGATTTGGTGAGAAAATAAATAAATTTAATAAAACTTTTTTAAAATATTAAAATTACCTTATGATGGAAGAAGCTGGAAAAATAATTTGTTAATATGAAAGATTATTTTGATAAAATGAAATAGAATGCTTTTTTTTTCCTCCTCTTATTCATTCTATCTAAACAATATAGGTGAGAAATTTTATTCTCTTTTATTCATTCAAACACAATGATTAGAAATCATAATAATTTCCTTTTTTTTCACCTAAGTGAGAAACTATAATCAATTTTTTTCTTTCCTCACCTCAAGGTCCAAACAGAGTGTTAAAGAAAACTAAGCATAATTGTTGTGCAATTGTAACGCCCCCAAATTTATTAAACTAAAACATCACTCCGAATTTGATTAATCTGATATCTTTCCAAACCAATAATAACAATAATCTCAAAAGTTCTCTTTTCCATTGATCTACATATCAAATATTACAATTTACATGTTCTTATCCTTGTAATAATAACATTTACATAATCCAAGAAACTAGAAAATAAAAACAACAATGCCTTAATGGCGTACAAACAGCAAGGCATAGCCTTGGTACTACAAAATGGACACATGGTCTCAATATACATTAGCCCTGAAGCTTCAACAATTAACACTCAATGAACCCACGTGCTCCATTCAAAAATCTTCACTGCCTTGTCACTTGGGCGAAATCACACCAACAATTCCTGAAATGTTAGATAGGAATGAGCTAGATGCCCAGTAGAAATACTTTTAACAAAGTATCTGATTGTCTGAAAATCCACGTGGCATTATCACAACCAAAACATTTTCATTTTTAAACACATGATAAATGTTTAAGCATCAAAAATTAAATATTATCATTTCCATGAGAAATTACAATTCAAAGCTAGGGGTAAATGAGCTGTGAAGTCCCTAAAGAGAGCTCCAGTACAGGCATACATATACATACAGTTTTGTATCCAAAATACCCCCATATTTACCGACTATTATACGGCAGAACGTGGGTACCCAAAATCATCCGTTTTTCCACTTTTGCCGACTACAATATAGCAGGACCAGTGGACACCCAAAAACATTTTTCCATATTCGTCCAGCGATAAGCCTGGACAGGGTAATTGGGCACCTTTAACTCCTCACGTGGGTACCGACAATACATAACTCTTTTCAAAACTGACTCTCTACCCGGACTCGTGCTATTTACCACCCCCTTAAAACAACCTTTCCAATGTTTCCACAAATTCTAAACATTTATACATTCATGAGAACAAACGTAAATATCACCATGTAAATAATTACACTATTATAGATACATAATCATCATATTTCCAAGGAAAAAATCTTAAAGGTATTCAAATTCATAAATCTCAAGCAATACATATTCAAAATATCATAATCCATTCATCAATTTAAAGATTTGAAATCAATTTCATCTTTTCTCCAAATCTGACAACTAAGGTTTTCATAAATTTGGGGCTTTTGCCCATAAACCATGTAAAATGCTATCTTCAAACTAAAGTCTCAATAATCCATAGCCATTAATAAAAAGCTCAAAAGAAAGTAGAGGAAATCTCATTTTTTAAACAAAACCCAATTTTGTAAACTCAAAATTTTAATTATAGCATTAATGTCACAATAATAGCAAATAATCATCCTCAAAATAAAGAGATGCAAAGCTAAAAGTAATCATACCTTAGGAAAAGAGAAAGGGAGCAAGACTTCTAGGAGAATCCTTCACAAAACCAAGGTCCAATCGGTTAAAAATGCTCATTTTCACTTGTTCTTCATCTTTAATGCAAGATCCATGGTGGATTCTAGGTGAAAAATGGATGAAATCAAGGTTTTTAGGGCTAGGGTTTCGGGTATGGAGGAGAGTAGGAGAGGAGGAGAAGAAAAAATAAAGTGTTTGGGCCAAAAAGTCACTTTAAAGTGATTGATATCGACCAGTTCACTCGAGCAAAGAATGCTAGGCTCGAGCATAGAAAAAGAGCTCCCAGAATCTCTGAAATTCTTGCAGACCGCTCGAGCGTAACTTCATATGCTCAAGCGGACTTGCTTCGAGCACAGATACTCAAAATTCAAATAGGCATAACTCCCTCGTCTGGTCTTCGTTTTAGGTCATTCTTGTGTCCAAATCGAAGCCCCGAAAATAAGCTTTCCAATGGTTCAAGCCTCATATCCAAATTCAAAGTATGGAAAAAGAAAAGAGTGAAAGAGTGATGACTGCTATAGCGATCCCGGTTGTCCCTTTGTTGTTCTGTTGTATTCCGAACTCGGTTCCGTGAAGTTGGTAGTAGTATCTATCTTGTTGCCGTCCTTTAATTCCACTTGATTGAGTTTTAGGATGTTTTGGGCAAGGTTGTTACAGGTTGGTTAGGCCTTGGTTTCAATTCCTTGTTGCCCAGTTTTTAGGCGTTCCGCTCGAGCGGGTCTTCTTGCGCTCGAGCGGGGATTGCACAAAACCAGTATTTCGTGTTCCTGCAAAATCTTCTACAGACGTGATTTTTACGCTCGAGCGGGTTTGTTTACGCTCGAGCGGTGGCGCTCGAGCGGATAGTACTTTCTGGGTATAAGTTCTGGGAGGTGGAAATTTACGCTCCAGCGGACTGGTTTTCGCGCTCGAGCAGAAGTGCTTTATTCTTGTGTCTTGGCGCTCGAGCGGGCCTTATTGCGCTCGAGCGTGTTCAGATTTTTGTTCTTGGCGCTCGAGCGTTGTGTTCTCCGCTCGAGCGGGTCATACGTATATGAGTTATCCGCTGGGTGATTTTAAATCACTTTTTGCTTTTCTTTCTCTCTCCTACTTTTTCTAAAAACCATTTTTGAGAGCCTCTCTCTCTAGAAACTCCCTTCTCTCTAGGGTTTGATCTAGTTAGAGTGTCCTCCTTCTCTTCGGCCTTTGTAAAAGTAGTGTGGATCGTCGAGGGCGTCGTTTTGATCCGAGAATCTTGGTCTTCGGAGCATTTTGGTTTTGGCTTCTTCTCCATCCGAGCTCTAACTTCGAGGTAGGGATAACCTACTCCTCTTTATGAACTTTGTCTTTAAATTTTAGTATTTTGAGATGTTGGGGAACATTTCCACTGTTCTTTCTAGCCTTGCCATTCTGGCCTCAGATGATTTAGGTTTATCAACATTTCTTGCGTTTTCCATTTCACTATAGACAATTATGACAATTATAAACATAGACAGTTGCATACTTAACATATTAACACATTAGCACATACATTCTTGCCATGGCCACACACACTTATCAATGCTCATGCAATGCCTTATTCACTTTTCTAGGACATCCTATAACTCATTTGGACACGTGTGTGCGGTATAACTCGTGGTTTAGTATCGCTCTGATACCACTCTTTCACGACCCAAACCCGCCCTATGGGTTTAGCACCGTAACCGGCCAGTAATCCAAGATTACCGAAGGCCTGCTT
>NW_021025452.1:582600-620296 GCF_004153795.1 Camellia sinensis | reverse complement strand
AAAGAAGGAGAATTATTAAATGAAACGCTTTAAAAAAACAATCTCAATATGGGTAAAAGTTGTTGAAGGAGCGTCCTCGAAATTGATATTGGTTTTTGATGTTTATGATTTGGAGCATACAAAATTGAAATTTTATCATCAAAATTTAATATTTGGATAACTAATAAAGAAAAGAACTAAACGTTGAAATACAGCTTCTAAGTAGGTGAGAGAATGGTGAGTATTTGTATATGATTAGAGATAGAAGCAGAATACAGGACCTTAACTGTTTTTGACTGTGTTAAATTGGGTGAAAAAGATTGTGAGAAACGAATTTCTCGACTCAATCTGTGTGGTGATGATTATTAATGGTGAGAACAATAAATTTAATAATTACATAAATTTTTTAAATATTAGGAAATTACTTTATGATGGATAGAAGCATGGAAAAATAATTTGTGTAATATGAAAGATAGTTTTTGATAAAATGAACATAGAATGTTTCTTGTTTTTTCCTCCTCTTATTCTTCTGCTTAAACAATAAGGTGAGAAATTTTAATTCTCTTTTTCATTTCAAGACACAATGATTAGAAATCATGGAATAAAGGATTCCGTTATTGATTTCACCTAAGTGGAGAAACTATATATCAATTTTTTTCTTTCCTCACCTCAAGGTCCCATAGACATGAGGTGTTAAAGAAAACTGAGAGCATAATTGTTGTGGCAATTGTAACGCCCTCCTAATTTTTAAAACTAAAAACATCACTCCGAATTTATTAATCAATCGATATACTTTCAAACAATAATAACAATAATCTCAAAAGTTTTCTTTTCCATTGATACTACATATCTAATATTACAATTTACATGTTCTTATCCTTGTAATAATAACGATTTACATAATCAAGAACTAGAAAATAAAAACAACAATGCCTTAATGGCGTACAAACAGCAAGGCATAGCCATTGGTACTACAAACTGGACACATGGTCTCAATATACATTAGCCTGAAGCTTCACAATTAACACTCAATGACCCACGTGCTCCATTCAAAAATCTCATGCCTTGTCACTTGGCGAAATCAACAACCAATTTCTGAATGTTAGATAGGAATGAGCTAGATGCCAGTAGAGAATACTTTTAAAAGTATCTGATTGATCTGAAATCACGTGGCATTATCCAACCAAAACATTTCATTTTTAAAACACATGATAAATGTTAAACATCAAAAATCAAATATTAATCATTTCCATGAGAAATTACAATTTCAAGCTAGGGGTAAATGAGCCGTGAAGTCCCTAAAGAGAGCTCCAGTACAGACATACATATATATATAGTTTTGGTATCCAATACCAATATTTACCGACTATAATACGGCAGAAACGTGGGCACCCAAAATCATCCGTTTTCCACTTTTGCCAACCACAATTAAGGCAGGACCAGTGGACACAAAAAAACATTTTTCCACATTCGTCAGCGATAAGCTGGACAGGGTAATTGGGCACTTTAACTCCCACGTGGGTATCGACAAAACAATACTCTTTTCAAACTGACTCTCTACCTTGACTCGTGCATTTACACCCTTAAACAACCTTTCCAATGTTCCACAAATTCCAAACATTTATACATTCATGAGAACAAACGTAAATATCACCATGTAAATAATTAAACTATTATAGATACATAATCATCATAATTTCTCAAGGGAAAAATCTAAAGTATTCAAATTCATAAATCTCAAGCAATACATATTCAAATATCATAATCCATTTATCAATTTAAAGATTTGAAATAATTTCATCTTTTTCTCAATCTGACAACTAAGGTTTTCATAAATTTGGGGCTTTTGCCATAAACCATGTAAAATGCTATCTTCAAACTAAAGTCTCATAATCCATAGCCATTAATAAAAGCTCAAAAGAAAGTTAGAGGAAATCTCATTTTTTAAACAAAACCCAATTTTGTAAAACTCAAAATTTAATTATAGCATTAATGTCACAATAATAGCAAATAATATCCTCAAAATAAAGAGATGCAAAGCTAAAATAATATATCTTAGGAAAAAGAAGAAAGGGAGCAAGACTTTGTAGAGAATCTTCACAAAACCAAGGTCCAATCGGTTAAAATGCTCATTTCACTTTTCTTCATCTTTAATGCAAGATCCATGGTGATTCTAGGTGAAAAATGAGATGAAATCAGGTTTTTTAGGGCTATGGGTTTCGGTATGGAGGAGAGTAGGGAGAGGAGGAGAAGAAAAAATAAAGTGTTTTGGGCAAAAGTCACTTTAAAGTGATTGATATCGACCAGTTCACTCGAGCAAAGAATGCTAGGCTCGAGCATAGAAAAAGAGCTCCCAGAATCTTCTGAAATTCTTGCAGACGGCTCGAGCGTAAACTTCATATGGCTCAAGCGGACTTGCTTCGAGCACAGATACTCAAAGTTCAAATAGGCATAACTCCTCGTCTGGTCTTCGTTTTAGGTCATTCTTGTGTCCACAATGGAAGCCCGAAAATAAGCTTTCAATGTTTCAAGCCTCATATCCAAATTCAAAGTATGGAAAAAGAAAAGAGTGAAGGAGTGATGACTGCTATAGCGATCCGGTTGTCCTTCCGTTTGTTTCTGTTGTAATTCGCGACTCGGTTCCGTGAAGTTGGTAGTGTATCTATCTTGTTGCCATCCTTCGTAATTCCACAGTTGATTGAGTTTTAGGATGTTTTGGCACAGGTTGTGTACGAGGTTTGGTTAGGCCTTTGGTTGTCAATTCTTGTGTGCCAGTTTTTAGGCGACGCTCGAGCAGGGTTCTTCTAGCGCTTCAAGAGCGGGGGTTGCAACAAAACGCAGTATTTCGGTTCCTAGCAAGAAATCTTCTACAGTACGTGATTTTTCGCTGAGTCGGGTTTGTTTATTGCACGCTGCGGGATGCGGTGGCGCTACTGAGCGATAGTAACTTTCTGGGTATAAGTTCTGGGGAGGTGGAAATTTACGCTCCAGCGGAGGCTGGGTTTTCCGCGCTCGAGCAAGCAAAGTGCTTTAATATTATTGTGTCCTTGGCGCTCGAGCGGAGCGTTATTTGCGCCTCGAGTGTTCAGATTTTTTGGTTGCTTGGCGCTGCGAGCGGTTGTGTTCTGCAGCGAGCTCGAGCGGGTCATAACGTATATGAGTTATTCCGCTGTGATTTTTAATCACGTTTTTGCTTTTCTTTCTCTCTCACTCTTTTCTAAGAAAACCTTATTTGAGAGCCTCCTACTCTATGAAACTCCCTATCTCTAGGTTTCTGAATCTAGTTAAGAGTGTCCTCACTTCCTTCGGCCTTTTGTAAAAAAGTAGTGTGGATCGTCGAGGGCGTGTTTTGATCGCGAAGAATCTTAGGTTCTTCGGAGCATTTTGGTTTTGGCTTCTCGTCCATCCGACGCTCTAACTTCGAGTAGGGATAACTACTCGCTTACTATGAGCTTTGTCATTAAATTTTAGTATTTTGAAGATGTTGGGGTGTTGGTTTGGTAATTTTGTGAAAGTTTGGGGCTTTGTGTCATTTTACAAAAGTTGGGGTTTTTAATTTTATATAAACCAAATTGCATGTTTGGCATGGAAAGTGGAATTAATGTTGAACATTACGAAAAATCGGAACCTAAGGGTTGTAATGCTTTAATTTGGAAAAATGCCTAATTACATTGGTTGATTAATTTGCATATTAATTTGAGAAATGAGGAATTGATTATTGGAAAGGTATGGGATTAAGGGTGTAGTTGGATTCATTATCGTTCTCACAGACGCTAGTTGAAATGTTGATTTATATATATCCATTGTTTGCATTTATTTCTACATTAGAAAATAATGTTTGGGCTATCGGTGGAGATAGTCTGTGATTGTTGTAGGACAATGAATGATGATTAGGCAAACTAAAACTAATCCTGAATGTGTGTCGATTGAGTATGACGTTTGAAAGAATACATTAATTTAATGTGTTGTTGTGATGATGTGTATAATTATTGTTTATGATGCATTGTGTTTGTGTTGGAGAGATAGGGATGTACTCACACCGGTTTACGGGGAAGATAGGGGATGGACCTTTAAACCGGATGTTGTTGGGAGGAGATAGGGGATGGACTCCATAGATAGAGCTCATATGCTTATCTATTAATGTGTTGACAGAGCTCATATGCTTGTCATTGGAAGTGTGATAGTGCTCATATGCATATCTGTGGAAGTGATGATATAGCTTGTATGCTTATCTGTTGGTGTGTGATATAGCTAGTATGCTTATCTATTATGAAATGTGAAAGTGCTTAATATGAGTTACTGTCTCATATGAGTTGTTTGGCCAGGTTCTGAGCCATGATTATAAATTGAGAATTTGAAAGGAATTGGAAAATGAACGGTAATATGGACTTGTATGTCATGAAAATGTAAAGTGTGATAAGGGAAAGTATCAGTGTTGGCCATCTATCAACTGCTAATCTTTTAGTCATTGATCATATTTGGTTTAGTATATTTCTACTGGGCTGTGGCTCACCCTATATGGGAACATCATTTTCAGGTACAGGTAGCATGCCACCTCCAAGGACGTAGCTTGGGAGGCTAGAGGCAGGCGGACTTTTGTTGCTTTATTTCTATGATGTATTACATGTATATTCAAGCCAAGGGCTTAATGTGTAAATGAGTTAGCACTCTTTTGTTGTAACCAAGTGTTAACTTGGAAAGCTGTAAGCCTTTAGGGCATCTACTCTTGTTGTTAACATGTAATACTTTTGGTAATGGAACTCTGATGAATAGAAGAATGTGGAACTTTTATATATCAATGCATGTCTATATTGATGGGTTTAATGTTGTTATTCCGAGGGCGTTACAACTGTTCATAGGACAATTATCCAAATCAAAGTTTTTGGTTCAATCCTACTTCCCAAACATGATACCAACTCAATCAATATTCCAAAATGAATCTAAGAGGCTCCAAGTATAATAATAAAGGTGTTCAGAGCAATCCCATTAATTCAAGAAGTATGAAGTGTCACAGCAATAATAAATAATCACAAATTAAATAATAAGATAAAATTTATTTAAAATATATAACAAAAACAATTTAGAATTAATTAAAATTCTATTTTTTAAAATTAATATAACTGTGTGTTCTAAATTCTTAAAAATAAAAAATACACATCATAGTTTAATTGGAAAAAAATTCTAAAAATGATAAATTATAAAAAAAAAAAATACATTTTGTTCTGTGAATTTTATAATCTTAGTTTAAAAATGAATAGTTTGTTCTATGAATTTTATAATTTTAGTTTATTAATGTCAAAGTTCACCCGATGATATAATAAATCACATTTGTCAATGTACTAATTGTAACTCCCTGAAATAATTACAATAATCCAACTTCAAACAACTAATAAAAGGTGACATAATTGAAATGATAAGCTTTCATTAATTAGAATTAATATACAAAAGGTGATAAGGAATGAAAGCTGAACAAATGTTCATATTTCCTAAAGGCTTACATCTTTCTAAGCCAAGGCTTGGGTACATAAAAAATGAGTCGTAAGCTTAATACAAATAAAGTCATTGGTTATACAAAATAAATACAACAAAAGAGAAGCTCTTGCTCCAAATCTCTCAAAGCTACTGTCTTGGCGAAGGCATATCACCGACACTTGAAAATGATTTTTCCCAAATAGGGTGAGTAAAGCCCAGTAGAAACAATCTAACATAATGTATGAATCTTAACAAAGATATAAGTATGATATGCATATCCAATGCCCACGATAAAATCACTTGTAACTCTTTCACAAAACCATGCCATGTCGAACTCTATATCTTAATTCATTTTATCTCAATTCATAAGCCATTCACCATTTCATTCAGACAACCAAACCGAGGGTATAACTTAGTAGGTCTCAAACCAACACAGCTAGTTTACAAATATTTTCATTTTGCCATTTTACGGATATTTCGTCCGCGGGAATTGGCACCCATGTATATACGCAGTTTTTGGGATTTTCACCCTGGACACACAGGCCAACTTAATTCAATGGAGTCTATCCCTTTTCTTCTCTCAAACATGTAGTATATCTCCTTTCTTCTCCCAAACATCATACATTTACAATGTATCAAAGATATAGTCATTGTCACGACCCAAACCCGCCCATATAGGTTTAATGTTGTAACCGGCCAGTAATCGTTGGATTACCAAAGGCATCTTAACAGAATAACATATAGTTAGGGGCTGTGGAAGCAAATATACAAAATATATGTAGTCCATTGAGCTGTGAAGACATACATGGGGCAGATAATTTAAAACTTTTATGAACTTGCGAGTGGCGTCAAAAGATATAATATTTACACATCATTCCATGAACATATCATCCAAAAATCTTGCCCGTAGTTCAAAAGAAACAAAGTCTAGTACATTCACAAGAACAACCACTAAACTTGACTTAATTCGGAACCTCCTCGGGAGGCACAAAGGTTGGCTGACAAAAACTGAGACGCCAGGTCCTCAACTTTGAGCCTGGTCACGTATCTGATCACCTACACACATAACATAAATAATGAGCAGAAACCTAGTGAATAATAACAGAGTAAGGGGTTTTAATGAATGATGCCCATACCAGATTCAGAAATCATAATTCAGATTCATATTCTTGTTCAATGATATTCAAAAATTAGAATTCATGCTTAATTATACGTGGTATATCCATTAGCGCTAACAGAGCAGATATAGAACAGATGCATAACATATGGTGGTTATGAGTAACCAATTCCATAAAGGAACCTCCAGATCCGGGTAATAGATGACAGACATGCTGAGCTCCATGATGGAGCCTCCAGTACGGGTAACAGATTGCAGACATATTAAGTTCCATAATGGAACCTCCGATACCAAGTAACAGCTAACAGATATCACATGATGCTAAGGATGCCACGAATACATTGTCAGAAATTGGACAACCATTTATTGTACAGAACATAGCATTTCAGAAAATAGATCTTATTTTATCATACAGAAAATAAATAAAGTTGAACATAATTTTATTAAGTTATTACTCACAGATGGCTTCGGTGCAAACAAACAGAGCAGACTAATCAAATGGTTTACAGCACGTGGCCTACATCAACACATAACAAATACACATTTGAAACACACGTTGGAATAGATTTAACTCATTACGTTCCGTTCTTAGTGTGTTTTTACATTTTACTTTCATTACTATGTCTTAATCTTGGCTTAGGAATGCCTAGGATGTAATGAGGATGTTAAAATGCATTGGAAAACACTTGGTCAAATTTCTGAAAATAAGGTCCCCGCTTGAGCGCAACTTCCCACGTTCGAGCGTTCTGCAAGTTTTGAAAAGTACTGGTTATGCGATTTTCACGCTCGACGGATGCTCGATGGTCGCTCGAGCGTAAGACTTAGGTCCCCACTCGAGCGCAACTCTTGACGCTCGAGCGATCTGCAAAAACATAAAACTTCTAGGAACATGTATTTCACACTCGAGCGAGTTTCTGGTAGCTTGAGCGGAGAGGAAAAAACAAAGGTGGCCGCTCAGTGCAGAATCTCACGTTCGAGCGGAGTGCAGAATTTGGAATTTCCAGATTGCATTCCCAAGCTCCAAACTCGAATTCCACACCTCAAAACTCATTTTCTTAGACCAAAATTCTGGAAAATATCTAAGAACTTGTAAATTATTTTGGTTTGAAGTTCATTTCATGAAATCAAGGCTCAAAAGTAAGTGAATTGAGCAAAAATTCAACTTGAAATGTAAGAACATGCTATAAATATGACATGCATGTATTCATTTGAACTTGTAGCTTCCAAAACATGATCAACTAAGATAGTTTGATGGAAAACATGATGAAATTTCAAGACTATGGTAGCCTTAGTACATGCATGTGAAAATCCTTAACCATTAGACTCAAAATAGAAGGAATTATGCATGCATGCATGGTATGAGTTACAATTCTCAAATTTTAGCATGATTCTGATGCTTAATCTTCTAATTTTCTTGAATTCTTACACCAAGTAATTCAAATTCATAATTAAGGAGTTGAATTTCCTACCTTAAGCCTTGAGTT
This sequence comes from Camellia sinensis, assembly GCF_004153795.1. NCBI lineage: Eukaryota > Viridiplantae > Streptophyta > Magnoliopsida > Ericales > Theaceae > Camellia > Camellia sinensis. Next base: position 612,244 of record NW_021025452.1, on the reverse strand, counting down.
AGCAAATGTTGGAGCTAAACTTCCTCAATTCTCTTCAATCTCCCCTATTTCCTTCTTAATTCTCTTTCTCCTTTAATGTTGACTTCAATCTCTCTCTCTCTCTCTCTCTCTCTCTCTCTCTCTTTCTTTCCACATGTTTGAGCTCAAAATGAGTGAGGAAAAAAGGGAGTCTTGGGCTTGGTAGTGGCCTTATATAGGCTAATTAGTGAAGTTTCATTAATTCTTGCTTAGACTAATCATTTGGAATTAGTATATTCTAATTTAATCGTTCCGAGTCAAATTTCAATTAAACCTACCAGAAAATTCTATAAATCCCAAATAACACATAAATCAAGTCAATTTCTAAATTGGATGCAGATAAGGCCTTCATTTCGCAAACTGAAATAGAAACATGAACATATCTTTTTACATTAACCATTTTTAATACATACATTTGAAAATCCCTCTTTTGATTTTAAACTAAAACCTTAGGTTTGTTCAAAATCATCCCAAATTTCAATATTCTTTACACATCAAAAAACAACTAAGTTAAAACTCATAGAAAAGTGTAGAAAGTCCTTACCTCAAGTTTAGAAGACGAGCAAAGCAAGGAAGAAACTTCAAAGACACCGAAACCAAGTTTTGTTCAGACCAAAGCGAAGCTGTTGGGACGCTCTACCTCTTTCCGAAAGACACAAGGGTAGAGAAACCAACGGATTTAGATGAAAATGTAGAGAAAGAGAGTGAGTTCTAGAGAGAGAGGCTCTAGATCTAGGGTTTTGATAAAAAAAAGATGTGGAAAAGTGATGTAGAAAGGTGCTGCTGCAAACTGATATACGCACAGTCCGTTCGAGTGCAAGAAGTGACGCTCAAGCATCAGACATAATAAGTTGTTTTGCTCGAGTGCAAGAAGTGACGTTTGAGCATAGAATGCACACTCCTAGTAGTTTTGCAGACAACTGACCAATGCTTGAACGCAAGAAAGGTCGCTCGAGTGCAGAAAGCACCGCTCAAGCATACAATACACTCTCCTAGTAGTTTTGTAGACCTACAAAAGTACTGAGAATTCACAAAACCCGTTCGAGCGCAAGAAGTGCAGCTCAAGAGGAAGAGTAAAATTCTGGGTAACAAAAGTTTGAAAACTAAGCAACCAACCTGTTACAAACGCAATCGTTACAATCCAATAACCAAACTCAAGGAAGTATGAGGGGAAAAAGACATGAACAACACTACGAAACCACGAAACCCGAGTCCAAGATACAAAAGGGTCGGGTTAAAACCGAAATCGCTATAATGTCCCTCCTAAAGGCATTTCGTCCCCGAAATTTCAAATCAAGTTTTAGAATTATTGTAAATTTTTTGCCACATATATAATTAGAGAAAAATTAAAAATTACCATATTAATTATTAGAGTATTTAATGCAATGGTAAGAACATATAAATAAAAACGGAAATAACCAATAATATAATTATAAATGTATTTTTAATATTTAAAACTTAAAAAAATTAAATTAGAACTTTGAGCCTCAAAGAGACAATAACATTATAATAGTATAGATTTTAGCTAGTGTGAAATAAAATTAATTTATATTTACAAGAAAAATTATACATAAATTTAATTCAAATTCAAGATCCAGAAGTATTCTACAAAAAAATATTAAAAAAAAAAAATCGAGTAAATTATAACAAAATTGATAGAAAATAAAGTTAAAATTTTAACTTCCTTTCAAGATTGAACTAGTGCATTCTGTCAAATTATTTAGAAAATAGTTTGATTTTTTCTTAGTTGAATAAAAATTGACCAAACATGCCACATCCACATAAATGACAAACAAAGCCCCAGATTTGGCCACGCATGGACATTTTCCGAACTAATACAATATCATTTTTGTCTGAGCAAATTACACTAACAATCCTATAGTTTAGGACTCGTGTCACTTTAATCTCTAACTTTTTAATTATGACACATTTGATACTAAATTTTGAATCTTGTTTTAAATAAGGACAATTAAAGATATCATTGCTCAATTTCAAAGGCAAATTTATCAATTTGATAAAATATAAACTAATTTGACAAAAATAAATGTCAAAAAAATATTTTTAAATTTTTAAAAATAATTTCTGCCCACTAGATATAAAATTATGTAAAATTGATAAATCTTTTAGACATTCATTTATTTATTTTTATATCACATTAATTTTTATTATGTGTTTGGATGATGATCATGTAATGAGTGGTTGTTAGACTTTTAACGTGTAATCGATATTTAATATATGAAATGTTTTTAGTTTTAGATTTTTTTGATTTAATGGATTCATTTAATAATAGGGAAAATAATATCAATTTTGTCACCATATTTGACTTTTGCAAAAATAAAAACTAATTTAATGAAAATAAAAACAACAACCCATTACATGATCATCATCCAAACATATAATAAAAAATAATTTGGCTAAAAAAAAAATAAAATAAATTTTTGAAAGATTTATTAATTTTACATAATTTTATCTTTAGTGGGTAGAAATAGTTTTTAAAAATTCACAAATATTTTTTTGACATCTATTTTTGTCAAACTAGTTTATATTTTATCAAATTGACAACTTTGCCCTTGAAATTGAGCAATGGTATCTTCAATTGTTCTTATTTGAAATAAGATTCAAAATTCAGGGTTAAATGTGTCACAATTGAAAAATTAGAGACAAAAATAACACAATGTCTAAACTATAAGGACCGTTAGCGTAATTCGCCGTTTTTGTTTTGATAGGGCACAAAATCCTAACATCATTCTCAAATTTTCATCTCCATGCTCATACATCTATGGTCATTCCTGAAATAAACTTTAAAATTAGAATGAAACTGTTATCAAAACTCTGGTTTGCGTCAAATTGACAACGTTAAATTGACAAACAAAGTGGGTGTTTGAGAAGTTGACTATTTTAGTAGGCTATTTTAGTTTTGGCAATTTTAGTAGGCTAAAATTTTTTTGTTTGGGAAGATGATTGATTTTTTTTTGTGGTTGGATATGATATTTATGAGAGAAAAAGTGAAATGATTATGAATTTGATGTAACATTTTGTCTTATTAACTATTTTACCCTATTTTGTTTTTTTTTGTTTTTTTTTTTGGTTGTGAATTTTAGCCAAAAATAAGCCTAAACCTAAGTTGTCAAACACCCCCAAAATCAAAATTTTACATACACGTGAGATGAAGCAACTGTGGTTGAGTGTCTTTACCTTTACAATTTCAAGGACTTCTTTGAAGGTTATAATGTGAAAGAACAAAGTAAAACGATAATTAAAATTTGAGTAATGACACCCGAACTTGTCACTTAATTACAAAATTAAATTACGAGTATCAAACATTAAAATCGACAGGTCTGAAAAGTGACAAACTAACTGCTATTACTACTCTTAAAAATTAAGATAATCTACTCTAGATTAAAGTAGCCTACTCCTAAAGATAAAAAAGAACTCTGATGAGTTTAATGATTTGTTGATCCCTTTGATCATCTCCTCTTTGCTTATTTATAGCTTCACCCACTGTTTCTTCAAGAACTGCCTTAGGCAATTTCTTCCTCTAAAGTCACGTTGCCACAAACATACTGAGAAGTTAATTCCATCACTTATTATGACAGCCACATTGCCTTATTTTCACAACTTCCTTAAACAACTTTCCATGACTCTTGCACAAAGCATAACAACAATAACAATGTAATAATAATAGTAATAATAAGAGAAGGCGGAAACAAGAAAAGCAAGAAAACAACGAAAGCAAGAAACCAACGATAAACGGAGATAAATGCAGAGAATTAAACTTGAAATTACAAGTACTAATAATAAGAAGACAAAAGTAATTACTTGAATGCAAATTAAAACTTACAATTGTTTACTGGAAACTGGGATTCAAAATACAACTTCAAAACACTAAATAACTTAAAATATTTTTATTACAGAGAGGAGCATGAAAGAGGGCTGTTTTCTGATTTTGCCTTCCTCCATCTTATTAATTGAAGAGACTCTTTTATAACCAAAGTAAATGACTTTGATGTGTTTGAACTAGGAATCTGACTGAAAAGTAGCACATGGAGGCACATGGGTGCTGTCTGTTGCTTTCGGTGATTGACTGAAAATTGCCTTTACTTTTAGTTGTCTTGAACTTGCCTTTATGTGAATATTGAATAGTGACTTTTTTCACTGTTCATTTGCTTTCGGTGGAGGGGCGTGAATGCATAGTTGACTGATGGGGAATTAATATATATATCAGTAGCTTTTCTCAAAGTAAGAGTAGTGACTGAAGTTGATGTATATATAGAATCCAATGACTGTTATAGACATATGGGTCCTGAGCATCTTGGAATTGTGGACCATATGGATCATGACTTGTGGAGGCTTCGGATGAGGCTGATTCATTAGAAGCATTGTCTTCATCAGAAGCATTGTCTTCATCCTGTGACTTGGCTTGGACCAATAATAACTTTGCAATTTGAATGAGTTCTTCATTACTGGTCTTTGACTTGGGCTTTGTTTTGGGCTTGAACTTGGATGACTTGGATTTGGAAGGTCCCGAGCTTGCTGTTAGGCTTCCAAATCTGACTGTAGTGAGAGGAAGTGGGCTTCCTTGAGTAACTGAAGCATTTGGGTTCTGCTGAGAGGACTTGACCATGGCGGGAGTAGGAGCATGAATGTTGACTGGAAATTCTTGTTGGACTTGTTCTATAATGCGATGGGTATTGAATGCATCATATTATTTAATAAAATGTTGCCGACTGACTATGTTTTCAGAAAGATTATATTGTTATTTAAATATCCAAGGGACTTTATATTTGGACATAAAATGGAGCAATATGGGGAATTGACTTTTATGTTGACTCAATTTATAGACTGAAGAGAAATAAGTAACTTGGGACATTAGTTCAGAAGGGATAATATCGGAAATGACCCCATGTTGAGACCACCATCTCAGAAACCAAGAAGGGAATTTTGACTTGAACTTATGATCAAAAGAGAAAAACCAGGAGTGACTGAATGACTCATTTTGGTGTAAGAGGATTTTGAACTAGGCATCAATGTAATCATAATAGCTATATTGTATCTTATGATTGAGGAGATCTCTAAGCAGGAAAAGGGAGATCCCATTCATCAAGGGATACAATGTTGTGTATGTATAAGGAATGGTAAATGATTTTATTGGTATTAACTCCGTCATAAATGGGTTTAATAACTATGGATTTGTGATGGAATAGAATATCTTTATAAAAAGTAATTGACTTGTCTGGATGGGAGGGAATGAAATGCCACCCAGCAGGGAAATACGAGTTTACTAAATCAAGGACATTGTGAATGTTTTTATGGATTGGTTCTTTATAAAAAAAAAGGTTGACTGATTGTTTAAAAACATAGTCTGTTCTTGGGGTAGATCTGGATGGATGATTAGGAGGCATTGGAGTAATTAACTGACAAGCGAAGGGATCTGAAACAAGTGCAAAAGTGTAATGGTACCAAGAATTTGGTATCGGTTGACTAGATCAGTTGGAGGTGCAACAATAGGTTGACTGGTTGGCATAATGGCAAGAGGTTTTGTAGAAGGTTTGTGACTTGTCATATGTAATGGAAGAGACAGAAATAGATTAGCATCCATTGAGGATATCTAACCTATCAAGATGAAAATTGAGCAGATTAGTGTAATGAGCAATTAGATTGCTGTGACTTCTAATCTGATGAAATTGAAGGTAAGGAACTTGGTCAATGGTTTTTAAGTAGGATATTTTAAAAGTATAATGTCGAATAATTTTGCGATATCGAGTGACTTGTAACATGTGTGTAGAACAATAAGGAGTAGGCATGAGGCACTATCCCCCTGTAAAAATTCTCGAGTAAGAAAATCAAGGATAGAATTTTGACTACCAGGAATGTATTCAATATCAAAATCAAAGATACTTAAAAGAGATTACCAATGAGCAAAAATATGCTTACTAGCAATGTTTTGAACATCTTTTTCTAAAACATATTTAGCACTTTTACAATCAACACGTAATAAAATTTTTTGATTTAAAATATCATCTTGAAATTTACTAATACATAATACAATAGATAAAATTTCTTTTTTAATAGTACTATAATTTTTCTGTGCTTTGTTCCAAACACCAGAATGAAATGAACAATTTGTTCAGATGACTTGGGAGTGACCTTCTAAAGGAGAATGCCACCATAACCAATATCAGAGGCATTAGTTTGAATAATTTTGAATGAATGTTCACTAGGAATACCGAGGCAAGACAAAGTTTTGACATATTTTTTGACCTGTTGCACAATAGCAGTATGACGGGGAGACCATGGAGGAAGATTATTCTTCAACCGATCAAAAAGGGGTTGATAGATTTTCCTAAGGTCTTGATAGAATTCAGCAATGTAATTAAGAGAACCTAAAAAATATTGTAAGTGAGTTTTGTCTAAGATTTCATCAGGAAACTTAGAAGCAAATTCAATAGATCGGCTAATTGGAAGAATAGTACTTTGGTAGATGTCATAACCTAAAAATTTGACTTTGGTTTGAAATAACTTAACTTTAGATGCAGAGATGACTAAGCCATTATGTTCAATAATCTGAAAAAAGGAATGCAAAAGTTTCCAATGTTCATCGATGGACTTGGAGAAAATAAGAATATCATCGATGTATACTATGGAAAAATGACTAAAGGGATTGAAAATTTCATTCATGATATTTTGAAATTCACTAGGGGCATTTTTTAAGCCAAAGGCATTACATTCCATTCGTAATGACCAAAAGGGGTAGTAAAAGCAGTTTTATAGCGATCATTGGGGTGAATTTGTATTTGCCAAAATCCACTTTTAAGATCAAATTTACTAAAGATGACAGCTTGACTAAGTCTTTTAATTAGATCTTTTTTTATTTTGAATTGGATACCTTATCCATTCTAAAACTTTGTTTAATGGTTAATAATTAATGACTAATCGTGGAACGCCACGTTCAAGTTTAGCATTTTTATTGAAATAAAAAGCAGGGCAAGATCAAGGTTACTTACTTTTACTAATGATATTATTCTTAATTAATTCATTAATTTCTTTTTTACACATTTCTACTAACTCATTATTCATTTGGATGGGTCTAGATTTAGTAGGAATTAATCGTTCATTAAAATTTTTAATATGAGGGAGTGTGACTACATGTTTTTTCCTAAGCCAGAAAGAGCTAAGTAAAGTAGAATAGACAGTGTTTTCTAAATGATTTTTAAATTGTGTAATTTTGGAAGCAAGAAGGGGATTATTTAATTGAATTTCAACTCTTTTGTATTGGACTTCTTCCTTAAGGAATTTGAGATGTTTGATTAATTCATTAATAGATTGAGATATGAAACATTCTTTTAATTGATCTAACGCTTTGATTTCAGGAAGAGTTAAAAATTTAAAAGTTACTGTTTGACCAAAGGCTTGGGTTGTTATACCATAATTGGTAGTGGTAAATTGATATAATAAGAAAATACATGGAGTGCTTAAAATGACTTTATTGAACATTATTTTGACAAATATGAACTTTGGGTAGTTTGTATTTAATATGCATTTGACTTCCATTGGCAGAACTTAGTTGTTCACTGGTTTTATGGTAATATTTTGTGGTGATTAAACCTTCTTGAATACAATTTAAATCAGCAGCAGTGTCTATTAGGGCTATGACTTCGATTTCAAAATCATTAATAACTAGTTTGACTTTTGAATGCTATTTTTGAATATTAATTCTATTAATGAGGTTTAGACGGTTGCTATCTTGATTATCATTGTCATTATGAGTGTTTGTCGATCGATTATCAAAGATGACATGGTTTGGATTATGACTAGAACTAGATTCATCTAAGGAAGATAGAGAAGTATCGTTATTGTTTCGGAAATCATTAAGGCTTTTATTAAGTTTTAATATTGCTAATCCATCTTCTAATGATTTGTCTTTTATTTTTAATTCTTTAATAGTTAATTTAATTTGGTTAATTTTATTTTGTAAATCGTGTAAAGTTACTTCTTGTTGTTTATGTTTTCGGAATCTTTCTAAAGTAATTGTTAAACTAATTATTGGTTTATCCTGATGAGATTTTTTATCTTTATTAATTAAGAGAGATTTTAATTTATTGGTGTATTTTGTTTTTAATTCAGGATTGTCTAGTTTACTAATTAATTCTATTAAGGAATCTTCTTCTTGTTGGGATTTACTAAGGACAATGACTTGTTTACAGCAGGTATCATTACATCTTAATTCAATTTGATCATCATCTGAATTATCAGTAGGAGAATTATAATGAGATGTGTCATCATGATTACTAGTTTCACTAGATGAAGAACTAGATGGAAGAGGAGATTGATTGTTTAGTTTGAATATTTCAAATATTTGATGTTGATTTTCTTCAGTGATTTGTAATTGATTAAGTTTATCTTTTAATTTTTCTTTAAGTTTGCATTTATTAGAATAAGGACCCTTTTTACCACAATTATAGCAAGTAACATCTTGTGTAGATTTGGACTTTCTAAATTGCTTAGTTTTCTTGTGATATTTATGTTTAGGTTTAGCATAATATTTATCAGGAGACTTAGAAGGTGAATATTTTTTACGATATTTTTTATATGGTTTTGGGGAAAATTTATTTTTCTTATGTTTTCGATGCGACAGTGTTACTGGAGGTAAACCATATTGTTCGCAGAAATTACCTAATTCATATTTATCGTTATGTTTGTCCCTAGTAGCTTTTTGACTGAGTTTCATATATATACACATTTTTTATCCTTCTTTTTGAATTGTACTAATTATATCACCATAGGTTAAATTATCATATTCAATTATACCAGTAGGTTAACTAGAACATCTCTAATTTTATGAGCAAAAAGGTTAGGTAAACCATTAATGAATTTTTCTTTCCAAAATTATTATTATTATTATTATGGTCATAGTAAATTTTTAAAAATGGTTATGGTCTGAATCGACAAATTAAAATTGACAAGTTACAATTATTAAAATTATATTTGGCCATGATTGACAGGTCACAATCAACAAAACTGAATTTGGCCACAAAAGTAAGCCACAATCGACAGAAAAATAAAATATAGTGTCAACAGGCACACTTAAAGATTACCAAACCCTATCTCTCAAAACCCTCTCTCCCTTTCTTTTGTCTCTCTCGCTGTTAAAGTCTCTCATGACATAGAAGATTATGTACTCATAAATGTTTCTTCATCATAGAACAGAAGTTGTCCACAAAATGAGCTAAAGTATGCAAATTTTCATTTACAATGGTTGTGTCATGGACAATATTTGGTATTAATTTAGGTTGTGTTTGTGATTGTTTTTTATCTTATCAAAGAGTGTTGGAGTTAATAAACTGTACTTACCTTGAGAAGATGAATATTTGTAGACTTGTTAGTTTATTTTTTTTCCCATGTTAGTTTGTACACTCAATATGTGATGGAAAGTTTTCTAGGAGCATAAATTGCGTGCCAAAAAATTAGGCTATGAGATTTTCCTTTCTATGGATTTATGACAACATTTTTTAGCTTGTATGAAACTACAAGTTTGAGCGGTAGTTGGATTTGTAGATCAGTCTATGCACTAGTTTTGTTCATAAGCCAATCTTTCACTGGTGGGCTATACTAGTATTTGTGTTTGTTTAATCTAATGTATGTATATACTTTGTTGTAATTATTTTGTATTTATTGATTATATTAGAGCCCATAATGGTTTGCTTGTGTTCAATTTAAACTTTACGGCATAGTTTTTCTCTTAATTCTGTTGATGTGAACTTGTGATTTTGTTGCACCATTCAGCTTTGTCTCCATTAATAGCAAACATAGCTTTCCTCACCTTCTCAACTAGAACTATCTTGATAAGGATTATTTTTTATTTAACATGAATTATTTTCACTAGAGTCTCTCAACTTGTCTTTAGGTTCCCTTTTATATTCTGTTTTGGTTCTCAAAAGTAATTTGTTAGTAAAAGCTTATTTCACTTAAAATTTTATCCCTTTAAGTTAACTTTTCAATGTTGTTTGAATCACCTCATTTTGATCTCATATGACAGAGATATGTCCAAAATATTGAAAGTGAATTCTATTGTGAAATTGTATAAAATTCAACCTTTTTCTTCTTTGGATACCATGTGACTGGAACACTTCTTCTTCTAATTGCTTCGAGTGATTGGTTTGACTCTCGAGTTCGAATTAATGAAGTCTTCCAATCATCTATTTAAGTTTTCAAATTATGTCATTTTAGCATAAGAACTCAAATTTTCTAAAAACACATGAACCAACACAAAACCATTAAATAATATTGAGTTGTGAACTATCAAGTGTAGTTTGGAAGACATTTAAGCTCTTATCAATACGAATGAATAAGGGACCAAACAAACCAAAGTAAGTGTAAAAAGGGTCTTAAAAGGAATTGAATAAGTCAAGATCAAAGGTTGAAAAGTCAACAAGGTGAGTTGTTAAGCAGTTTGAATTAAAAGGCGAACCCTAAGGAATTGGACATGCATCTCTCTATTTAAGGTTCAATGATGGGTTACATCTGTTAGAAAAATGGTTTGAAAACCCATTAATAGATAAATGAGAAATTGACTCCAAAGTGCACCATTTGAGAATGATTTTAAGATAAAATTTATTTTATTTAAATAAATTCATTAATCTTTTGGATCAAAATTGAACAGGATTTAATTCAAAATTCGAATTCTTTTCAAAGAACAATTATGTATTTTTTTGATTGCACATTTTCATGGAAAATAGGTGACTCTTTTGAAAAGTCACCATGACCATTCGAAGAGCCACCAATTCACCTATATAAACAGGCCCCCATTGCATTCATTGTACATCGAATTCATTTTGTGTTTCTTTTCTTCTGCACTTTGTCTTTCTTGTAAGAGAATTCTGCACAACAAGGTTTACTAGACTTGCCATGGTAGTGATACTTCTGCAAGGTTTGATCATTGTATCCTAGGAGACGAGCATCCAATAAAATTCGTGTGACGACCGGGTCTTCCTTTCCCCCTTTCCTTTCCTTTTTTCCCCTCTTCGCTCCACTTTCTTTTGTTCTCGTGAGCTTGAAACGTTCGGAGTTTAATCCTCAAAATGAAGTCCTCTTCTTGATTGTGTTTTGGTATTGAATCTCACTTATTCCGGAGAGCGCGGGGGTCAGGTCTGGAGTGCTCGGAGGCGAAGTAGAAGATTTTCTGGGCTGCTGGGCAGGGCCACACGCGCGGGGTTGGGGCCGCACGTGCTGGAGGCTAAGCCGCACATGCGGGAAGAGGGGGTTTCTTCAAGTTGCATTCTGCTTAAAAAGTAGGTGCGAAGGGACAGGTGCGGGACTAGCCGCACGTGCGGGGATTAGTGCCGCACGTGCAGGAGTGGGCAGCCGCACGTGCGGGGGCACGTGCTGCACGTGCGGGGCGGGACCAGTCTGAAAACTCTATTTTTTATACATTTTGGGGCTATTTGTATCTCATTCTAATGACTCTCTCTCTCTCTCTAAAATCATTTTCTCTCCTCCTTCTCTCTAAAAACTCTCATTCAACACTCCAAACCCTTGATTTCCTTGTGATTCTTGGGTCAAAGATCATCATCAACCTCCATTCTTGAAGCTCAAGAACTAAGGCTCCTCTTGGTGTGGTGTTGAGTGAAGGATCAACCATCTAAACTAGGGTTTCTCATCTCCATCTTCTCCAAGACCTTGAGGTAGGGATTCTTGAGTTATATATACTAGTTATGCCATTTTGATGAGGATCTAAAAGCCTTTTGCTAGTTTGATGATTTCAACCTTGTGGTTTTCAAAATGTAGAGATTTTCTTAAAAAGGGGGTTGTTCTTTAAACTTCAAAAATCTTGGTCAATCTTCGAGGATTTCATTTTGTTGATTTTAGAAAGATGTTTTGATGAGGGTTTTTCACCAAGAAATGGAAAGGGTTTGTCTTGAGGAAAAACCCTAGAAATTGGGGATTTTAAGAAAATATGAAAATACTTGTGAAACTCGTTATCATTTTGTGTTATGAAGATGAATGAGGTGTTATTGTAGCATAATTGTGAAAATGTTTGAACTTATGTTGTTGGAGGTGGTAAATGACCTTGTATCTTGAATTAGGAAATGGTAAGAATCTTGGTATTATGTTGGAAAAACAATGTTTTGCCTTGAAGAGGCTAACTTGTAGTGGTTTATGCATGGTGAGTTGTTGTTGCCATGAATGTTGTTGTAGAGATGTTGAAATAAGGAAATGCTATGGCATATTACGTTTTGCATCATGTTCTCATTTGGTCTATCATCATCATTGCACATCTTGAAGAAAATTGGAAAACGTTTATTTTGAGAAAGATCATGTTGTAATGAGAATTATGGAAATGTGAATGGGGCAAATACGTGGTAAGTCCGAATAGGGGGTGTAGTTGAACCTTGTTAAGTTGGCCTGAGTGTCCATGGTGAAAGAGCAGAAAACCGCACGGATAGGTGTCGAGCCTTCCGGTTAGCACTGGTAAAAATGACAGTTTGGTAGTGCTTGTTGAGCCTACTTGCAGACACTAGCTTAGGAATTACCAGTGTCGTATTTACCGCCCCTATTAAGTTAATATTTGGAAGTTTGAAATTTATGAGATTATAAGATAATGTTGAGAACATGGTGATTTTGAACTAGTGCATGGAAATGGTCATTTTCCTCATTTATTAACCTTGGCATGGCATTGCATTCACGTTTTCTTTTTATGTTGAGGAAGAAGCATAACTGTATATACTTCGTGAGAATTCTCTACTGGGCTTTATACTCACCCCTATGGGATTCGGTGCAGGTAAAGATGTCGTGATCCCACCGAGCTAAGGGTGTGGATATGTTTTGGTGAAGAGTAGTCTTGCTCTTATTTTTGTTGTGATATTTTTGAAAGCCAAGGGCTAACATGTTTGGATCCGAGAGACCATTTTGTGTAACCGGGCTATTGCCTCGGAAGATGTAAGCCCTTAAGGGCATTTTATTATTTTAGACTAAGTGCTTTACATGCTATAGATTCATATGTTTAGTATCGATAAATGTATATCCGCATGTGAACTTTTGTATAAACTCTCTCATAATTTATGTAAAGATGAATGCTTCATTGTCATGGGCTAGTGGATGTTAACAAATATGGGTTGTTCATGTTGGATTATTTTCGGGGCATTACAATTCATGAGCACCATGAGCATCTTAGTAGGGGATGAGTTTGTCTTAACGAAATTATGTCCAACACAAGCCTCAATCAAACTATTTTTTGTTTCCAGATTGTTACAATTTGTTTGTAGATATTCTACTTCTCTGTAAGTATTTTGATTCTCTATGTATGGTTTGGTTTGGTTTTACCCAAAAAATTTACATTATATTCAACTTACATTTTTTTATATAATTTGATAATATATTTTTAATTATTGATTATGTTTCACAAAATTCAAAAAGTCACAGAACTCGAATTTTGTTATAAAAAACATATTCGAAAAACAAAGAAAACCGACTTAATTACTGCCTTTGCTAATAAGTCATTGTTGAAAATAAAATTGGAATCAAACATGCAAAGCATATCAGTAATTAAAGCTGTCTTTTCTAGACATCACCATCATCAAGAATCATTTGGAAAAATTCATCATCATCAAGAATCATTAGGCAAAATTCTTATTCACACACTGGAGTGAAAGTTGCACCGTTTAAATAGATTGTGTTTTCAAAATACAAAGAAAATGAATTCTCTCTCCATAAACAGAGTTCAAAAGACTCCATAAAATAAACAATATGAGGAAAATTATATAAACAAAATTCATATCTCAAACATAATAGAGTTCCTTGAATGAACCCTATAACGTTGACATAATTGGAAAATCAATAAATAAAATCAATTAAAATTATCCCAATAAATATAAACATATCCTGTTTAGTCAAAATTTGTATAGAAAGATTATGAATTAAACTGCACAAAACACAGAAATTTTTGAAACACTAAATATTTGGATGAAATTTATACATATTCCATTATTCTACAAAATCTTACAAAAGAAACCATCTGTTGCATTGATTTAATTATACATAGAGAGATGTATCCATCAATTAATGGATAAACTAATCTTGATACAGAAATCGGTAAAGTAAAAAACAGAAACGTTTCTAGCTTAGAATATGTATCACAAATAACAGTACACAAAAACTAAATCAAAATGCATAATATAAAATCTATATTTACCTAGAATAGGGGAAAAGATAGAAAAACAATTATGGATAAAACAGAATTAGCGCGAATTTGTCTTAAGATTGTTGGAATATTTCTTATGTGTACTGTTGAAACATGTAATAATTGCACCAAATATATTACCAAATTATATATAAAAAATATAAGTTGAAAACAACGTAAATTGGTTGGGTAAAATCAAACGAAACCATATAAAAAGAACCAAAAATACTTATAGAGAAGTAAAAAACTTACAAACAGATTGTAAACATATAAAACCAAAAACTATTTGATCGAGGCTTGTGTTAGACACAATTTCCTTAAGACAAATTCGTCCCCCGCTACAGTGTTTACAAGTTTTTATTGGATATTTGTTTCCCAGGATATAACGACCGAACCTTGCAGAAACAATGCTACCATTACAAGTCTGGCAAACCTTGCCATGTAGAATTCTCTTGTACAGAAGAAATAGAGAGTGCCAAAGAAGAGAAAAACGCAAGTTGAATTCGATCAATCCAATATTTTCTAATGCAATAGGGGTTTTGCTTATATAGGAGAATTGGTGACTCTTTGAATAGTCATGGTGACTTTTTAAAGAAAAGGCACAACTCTTCCAATGAAGAGACACAACTATTCTATGGAATAGGTGCAATAGAACAAACATGATTGTTCTCTCAAATGGGTTCAAATTCTATATCGTATCCGGTTCAATTTTTACCAAAACAAATAACAAATTTATTTAAATAAAAATTCAGTATTGTATTTTTATAGATTTCAAGTTTGAAAAATCTAGAAATTCCCTAGATATTGATTTGTGATTATGTAACAATCTTAAGCAGTATATAACAATCCCAATCAAACAATCAAGACAAATCAACACAACGATTTTAACGTGGAAAAACCACAATTGGACACCTCCAACTGTGATTAAAAAACCACGGGCAACAGCCACAAAACAATCCACTAAGAAGATTTAAAGGAATTACGCAGGTATACTCTCAAATTACCTAGCGAATCCACGCCTAATTGAACCAACCTTTATGTGCCTCTTCCAACCCTGTCCTCACCTCGGAATTGTCTTTACGATGAGCCACTCTAGAATCCACCGAAGCTTCAGGCTCGAATTCTTCAGAATCCACCGAAGAACAACTCTCTCTCTCTCTCTTGTGTATAACAAACAAAACCTTTGATGTATTCTCTTTAAACCATGAGTTGAATACTCAATAAAACATCAAAGAAAACTAACAAAACATCCCCAGATATAAACCTCAAGAACCAAAAAGAAGATCTGGAGGAATTAAATAGTTTTGGGAGAAAACCAACTATTTATAGAAAATCCAAAAGTAATCCTAGTTTTGGAAGAAATCCAATTACTCATAGAAATCCAAAAGTAATCCTAGTTTTGGAAGAAAATCAACTTCTTAAAGAAATCCTTGTCAAACGGGATTGCCAATAATAAAACCTAACAATCTCCCCCTTTGGCAATGCAGTGACAAAACACACCTAACAAATAAAATCCTAATCACCCCAATACATTACAACCAACAAACACAAACTTCTTTCTCAAGATTAAGATATGCAAAACAGCTATTAGTGCCACAATCTCCAAAACAACTATTAGTCTCACAAGAGTATATGAAAAAGCAATAAACATATGGCTAGATTATCTCGAAGCATTTGAAGCATGAGATGGAAAATATGAATAGATGCGACTTGGAGATTTTAAGAACATGTAATATGAAAACCTGAAAACTTTAAGAACATGTAGCATGAAAACCTGAAAACTAAGACACATACTCTCCCTTTTTTGTCACGAATTGACAAAGGAAGCGCAATCAACTAAAGCCATATCATAAACCACACAAGTAATGATATGATGACGTAAATATCAGGAGCATGCAAGAAGGAAATAATAAGCAAACAGTGCATAGCAACATGCAAAACAACTAAAGCCAATCTCCCTTACCAAACAAAATAATGTGTTCATGCTAACAAACTCTTGTAATGATAAACCAAACTCCTCCTTACTAAAAACAATGAACAAGAAGAAAACGACAAAAAACAATATGGTGGAGCAAGCAAGGAATTTCTGATTTGTACCTTGAAACGCACAAGATTATCCAAGAAGCACCACTACAAGAAAACACAATGTGCACAGCCTCTAGAAGATTCCTCATAAAAGAAAGTGATGCATTATGTGAAAAGCATAGATCCCATGATAAAAGTGTATGTGTGACTCTTGGAGTTCGACAAACACTAGATTCAATCCTAGTAGTGATCTGAAAGTTGAACCTCCGACAAGAGAATCTAAGCACAACAAATGAAAGTCAAACCACTAGGAATCAAGGGGTATTTGGTGAGTAAAGGCGGAGGCTCTCCCTCAATCAATGAATCCTTTATTTTTTCCTATTTTTCACATCTTTTTATTTTCTTTCTTTTTTTTTTTCTTTTTCACATTTTTTTTTTTTTTTTTTTTTGTTTCTTTCTTTTGCACATTTTTTTCTTTTTTTTCACACTCATTGGCGGCTAACACGCTCAAGAGTATGGAAACCGAACCAGAGAAGCATGGATATAATAAGGATGGCCTGGTTGGTGACTTTGAGGTAGCCTTTTCCTCATGCCTGGACTACAAAGAATAGAGGGGAAAGCTGTGGAGATGCAAAAAAATGGAAGGTGGTTAAGAGACTCAACATCACCTAAGATATGCTAGTATCGGTCAATTCCTCTAGAAATGCAAAAGATCAATGACAGAAATCCATAGAGAAAAAATAATCACTAAGGCGGAAGACTCCAAAATTTGCTAATCCAAGAGCGTGTGCAGAATGAGACATACTAATCAAAAAACACACACTCCAAAACGAGTAATGACCACACAAAGCACACATATATTAACATGTAATGGATATTCTCATCAATTCCAATATTGTAATAACCCTCACACTGTCCTAACCATACTCATGTGCATTCATATGATTCTGTCTTGTTAAGCTTGCATTTCAAGTCTTGTCCTTGTTCGCTTAAGTGTTACAGCATGCTTTGTACCTTGCTCGGTGTGGGTTTAGCTGAGGTCACCCTGAGCCTAGGTCAGTTTTGGACCTCTTACATCTAAGACCATCTTGGAATTTACTTTGGTTGACTCCACCTTCGCTCTGACATGTTGGCCGAGATGTCACTATCTAGGCCGAGGTGTTCATCGCCGAGGCCGAGATGTGTATTATCTAGGCCGAGATGTTACCCTTGAACCCAAGTGACCTTATTCCTGGATTGGTACGACCTAGACCGAGGTGTGGCACATCTAGGCCGAGGTGTGGCACAGCTAGGCCAAGTGTTGTCCTTTCTAGCCCATGTCCTTGCCCCTTGCTTGCCGAAGTCTTGTTGTTAGCTGATGTCGTTACTTGTCGGAGTGCTCTTACCACCTAGCTTGTTGAGTACACTTTGTCATAGTCTTGTCTTTTCGCTCAGTTACCTTTTTTAGTAGAACCAACCAGCCGCTGCCACGTGTCCCTGCAGAGGGTTAAGTCAGCCGACAGACCTAGAAAATATACATTTTTTTTGTATTATATCTTTGCCTTGTAGAGAGAGAGAAGCTCTAAGAAGAAGAAGAAGTTTTAGAGTGAGAGAGCGGGCTTTCGAGCTTGATTCCTAGAGATCAAACCGTTAGATTCGTGTATTGAGGTTAGATTCTTGATTTACTCTTGTTGTTCTTATTGATCATCTAGCTGTATTGCACGATTCAACCTGTTCTGCACGTCATACATTGATTTAAAGTTGGTTTTAGAAAGAGAAAATAGTGTTCATGTGTTCTTGTAAAAAAAGTCTTGTTTGATCCGAAAGTTTGCATTAAGATTCATGTTTTTGTGTTTGTTCTCACAAGATCCTTGAATATGGGTACCCAGGTCCATGTTCTTGAATTCATAGCATGAAATCTCAGATTTTGTAATAGCAAATTATGATCTTTGCATTCATCTTCCTCATGTTCATGTTCTTCATGTTCGTCATGTCCTTCAAGAGAGGGAAACCCAGATTTTCCCGACTTCATTTCTTTGAATGTGGCCATCGAGGCCACACCTCGGCAAGGAGGTGTGGGACCTCGGCCTAGACCTGTTAGTTGCCCAGCATGTTTTCCCGAGATAAGAAACTGTGTTTTGTTTTGATTTGACTTAGTTTTTGAAGAATGTCTAGGTCATTTGCATGCATGCCAGACTTGTTTTGAGAAGTGCATTCAATAGACTTTGCCATGTGTTTGTAGGACTTGGACTTGCCTTGATCCCGACGTTTGAAGAACTATGTGAGTGGTATTTTTAATAAAGTTATGTTATTAAGTTTTGATAAAGTTTTGCTTTGCTTGTTTTGGAAAAGTATTTGTTAAGCATGAATGACTATCCGTATTTTGTGTATCAAGTATTAGCTTTGGTTTTGACAATCTTTGAAAGTCCGTACGTGCTAGGAGACTATAAGCATTTGTAGCACAATCTTTGAAAGTCCGTACGTGCTAGGGGACTATAAGCATTTGTAACACAATCTTTGAAAGTCTGTACGTGCTAGGGAACTTGAAAGCCTTGAAAGACTTTAATTGTTGAGACTTGAAAGATTTGTTAGATAAACTTGATTTGCTCTTGGATTTTGTACAAGATGTGATATGCCTTGATTTGATAAAGATTTCGAATATCATTCATGTAAAACCCTTTATTATTTATACCATTCACTGAGTATCCAAGCTCACCATTCTCTATATATATGTAGGTGACGAGCAGGACGGCAGTGACGCCTAGATGTACTTGCCACTTGTTTTGGATTTTACACTTTTGCAGCATCTTGAAGATTATGCTTCTTAGTTGTATTTCATTGTATTTTGTATTTGATGGCTGAGAAGCCTTTTGGTTAAGATGCATTTTTGTACTTCATTTTATTGTATTAAAGCTATGTAAAGATGTATGCCATTCCATTTAACTTATGCATTGCTCTTATGGACTAATTAGATTTGTATATATTGCTTCCGCATTTGTTAGCCCCATATATAATACTCTAATTGTGTGTGAATTTTCGAAAGTTGGCCTTCGATAAATCTCGGATTACTGGCCATCACGGCACCATTCTACTAGGGGCGGAATGAGGTCGTGACAAATATGCACCAAGGACCACTCAAAAATTTCAAGCTTGCAAAACCATACTAAGAAAATCTTTTTAGGTTTTTTTTATTTTTTTATTTTTTTTCTTAACCAAAACAAGACAAAAAATGAGCAAGCACACATTTTTTTTTTCATTAAAAACAACACACAAAAACCCAAAAGCTAAAACAAATAAACAAATTAACACAAGTCACATTTTCTCACCAAAACCGCTTTAGTATAAACAAAGTTGTGAGCATTGCGGTTCTTGGATGGTGTCTTGACGTTGTGGTTCCCTTTGCTTTCAATGGGATCCCGTCTCGACTTGGTTTCCAACATCCTATTTTTAGGTCTAGGCAAATACACTCTCCCATGCAACTTATAACAATAAGGGCGAATATGACCATACATACCACAATGATGACAAATAAAAACAGGGTGTACCTTCTTTTCTTTTACCTTACCAACTCTAGGAAGTTTGAGAAGTCCATTCTTATGTTGAATTTTTTGTTCTCCCTTTCCTTGAGTTCTTGTATCATGAGATATGGAAGCACTCTGTTTTTGCTCTTTCTTATCACCAAAGCTAATGCCACTCTTGTTAGAACAAATTTGTTGAGACCCAATGATATTGTCCAAAGTCTTTGATCCTCTGTTCCAAAGACCAATGGTAGCCATAGCACACTTGAGTTCTTCATCTTTCTTGGTCATTAGTTCTTCCAAAGCAACTTGAGACATCTCGAGAGTTTCAATTTTTTCTTCATATGTTGCATAGATTTGCTGAAGCTTATTCCTCTCTGTCTCACAAGTCAAGAGTTTTGCACAAAGAGCTTGTCGATCATTAGCTATCTTGATGGCATCAATCCTAGCCTCGGAAATCTCCTCCTTTAGTTTGACATTCTCAGTTTCACATGCTTTGAGTTTCATAGTGAGTTTGTCATTCAATTTGGATAACTTAAGAGATTCCTTATACAACTTTTCATTAGCTTGCTCAAGCTCTTCATCATCACTTCCCGAGGATTCATCATCAGTGGTATTCTCAACTGGGCTTTTCGGATACTCTGTTCTTCCTTCAGTTTTAGAAGCCACCATGAAAGCAAGGAATTGTTTATGTCCCTCTTCACCTTGATCTTCATTGTCACTTTCATCTTCATCAGATTTTGATTCATCATCCCAAGTAATGGCGAGGGCTTTCTTCTTCCTCAAACGAGTAGGGCATTCTGAAGCAAAGTGGCCAAATCCTTGGCATTCATAGCATTGGATTCTTTCAGAGTTCCCATGTATCTTTCCTTTCTCCTTCTTGACTATAGGATTAATTTTGAGTTTATCTTTGCCTTTAGATTTATGAGTATGAGTAGATTCCAAAAGTTTAGGATTCTTTTTCAGAAAAGATTTTTTAAATTGTTTTATAAAAGCATCTGTAATCTTGGAATCTATCTCACAATCCTCATCAGAATCCTCTCCAACTCTATGAGCACTACTAAAAGCAATATCTTTTTATTTCTTTTTGAAGTTCCTATGTACCTCATAAGTTTGGAGATTTCCAACCAACTGATCCAGCTTGAGGTTGTTAACATCTTGAGTCTCCTCAATAGCTGTAACTTTTGGTTGGAACTGATCGGGCGAGGATCTTAAAATTTTTTCCACAACTTTGGATTCTGGTATTTATTCACCTAAATTGAAGCTAGAATTTACAATGTCACTCAACTTCGCATAAAATTCATCAAAGGTCTCACTATCTTTCATTGAAAGGTTTTTGAAACTAGACGCGGGCCTTTGAAGTTTTGAGTGTTTAACAGAATGAGTGCCCTCATGAATAGTTTGTAAGATATCCCAAGCCTCTTTTGCGACTTCACAATTACAAATACGACTGAATTCTTCAGGTGAGATAACGCAAAAGAGAGAATTGATAGCTTTACTATTCCAGCTACTATTTTGGTAATCAATTGTGTCCCACTTTTCAATTGGTTTGGGAAAAGTTACTCCATCAACGGTAATTGTTGGTTCGGTCTACCCATTCATGACAGATTGCCAAACTTTTTCATCTATAGATTTCAAAAACGATCTCATCCGAGCTTTCCAAAAAGAATAATTGGATCCGTCAAGTAGGGGTGGTCGAACCATAGAATTTCCTTCACGAATTGAATCCATTATCACAAATCAAATAAGATCTCGTTCTAAAAGATATATTTTTTAAAAAAATAGAACGACCTGCTCTGATACCAATTGAAAAATCTAGAAATCCCCTAGATATTGATTTGTGATTATGTAACAATTTTAAGCAGTATATAACAATCCCAATCAAACAATCAAGACAAATCAACACAACGATTTTAACGTGGAAAAACCACAATTGGACACCTCCAACTGTGATTAAAAAACCACGGGCAACAGCCACAAAACAATTCACTAAGAAGATTTAAAGGAATTACACAGGTATACTCTCAAATTACCTAGCGAATCCACGCCTAATTGAACCAACATTTATGTGCCTCTTCCAACCTCGTCTTCACCTCGGAATTGTCTTTACGATGAGCCACTCCAGAATCCACCGAAGCTTCAGGCTCGAATTCTTCAGAATCCACCGAAGAACAACTCTATCTCTCTTGTGTATAACAAACAAAACCTTTGATGTACTCTCTTTAAACCATGAGCTGAATACTCAATAAAACATCAAAGAAAACTAACAAAATATCCCCAGATATAAACCTTAAGAACCAAAAAGAAGATCTGGAGGAATTAAATAGTTTTGGGAGAAAACCAACTATTTATAGAAAATCCAAAAGTAATCCTAGTTTTGGAAGAAATCCAATTACTTATAGAAATCCAAAAGTAATCCTAGTTTTGGAAGAAAATCAACTTCTTAAAGAAATCCTTGTCAAACGGGATTGCCAATAATAAAACCTAACAAAGTTGTTTGGTTAAAATCTTGTTTATGTTTTGTACTAATGCAATTGGGTTTCTAGGAATAAATAATTGCTTTTATTATTCTCAGTTAGTTTTACCAAACAAATTTGTTTGTATATTCCATATTGTTTATTAATTTATACTCTCTTCATTCATTTATTTATTAAATCATGAACGACGCGTAGCGGCTCTGCTTCGTATGTATTCTACATCGTCATTTATATCTTGTGTCTTATGTTTCAGTTTTATAAAATCACAATTGTTAATCAAATTTTGTCCTGGTTAGTTTTGGATTTGTTTCGGTTCTCAGACTAGACCAGATTTAGTTTTATTTTGTTACAACAATATAATTGGTTTCTAATTGTATGTGAT
This sequence comes from Camellia sinensis, assembly GCF_004153795.1. Lineage (NCBI taxonomy): Eukaryota > Viridiplantae > Streptophyta > Magnoliopsida > Ericales > Theaceae > Camellia > Camellia sinensis. The sequence continues at coordinate 589,669 of NW_021025452.1, read as the reverse complement.
TCTGTTCTATATGAAATTAATTATAATTTTAGATAGAATTTGTTTTCCGTTAAGTGAAATTTGATTAATTTGTTTCTTTGACAGATTTGGTTTACTGTTTTCAATTAGGTGTAATATAGAGTTTTTATTTTGTATTCTATTTAATTAGAAGTGTAATAAAAATAAAATGGATGTGCAAGTTTAACACACTGCTAACATGAAGAGATCAAACCGTCGCATGACTTATTAATTAATGCTTAATATGAATTGCTCCTGGAAATGGATAGAGATATTTATAAATATTTTTGGGATACATCTTTGATTTGACGGTTAGTGATAGTCGTGTGTGTAGTTTTTGCCTTGTATTATGATAGACAGAATTATCTATGTTTTTATTATTTTCACATGACTTGAGTGATTTGATCAATCGGTGAGTTTTCTGGCAAAAGAAGTTAATGTTTGTTGCAGTAGTTTGAATCTATAGTTTGTTGTTGTTATCAAATCCATTTTAATTCAAATAGAATTTAATATTTTTAATTAATTTGGAACGAATTTTATGACATCATGCTACTATAATTTTTTTATGAAATATGGTGTGATATTTGTTATATTTTGACTGATTTAGTTTTAATGCTATGTATGGGATTTAATTAGAGTTTATTTAAAAGTTTGTGAACTTTTAATTAAATTATGGTAGCGTTTATGACGTCCATACTACTACCAATGGATCTCTTTTAGAATATTATATGAAAAAATATATTTCATGTGTAAATGACTTTTCATTTGATTGTAGTAGTATCTTTATACTGTTAAAACAGTCATGGACACTGAAGAAATTTAAACATAATAATTTAAGTAGTGGTATCGTTCTAATTATTTTAAAGTAGATTGAGAAATCTTTTTTATTGATTATTATTTTGTTAATAATCAATTTGAGAGTTATTGTTAAAGTAACTATTAAGTCTAAACAATATTTTAGTCAAATTAAATTGAGATTGTGACATGTGTTGTGATAATTACTTTTATATATTATAATAGGTATCCAATTGTTTTGACAGAATAAAAAGGCACATATTGTATTTAGTATAAATCCATAATTTAAGAGTGAGCAATTACCTTTCGTGGGGGTTTATTTATGCATTATAAAAGTGATGGAATGATCTAAGATATAGGTCTTGCCTCAAATACACATTTGTCATGAGTGTGTGTTTGATGGTTGTAATAGTGATACTTGTACGAAATGAGTTATGGTTTTTGTGCTAACTTTTGTATTATCACAAATGTGGGGGAGAGAAGTAGTGTTGTCTGCTAGTCATTCCATAGAAACTCGAATAAGAAGTACTCAAATTCAAGAAATAGAATCCTAATTTAGAGGTACAAGTATTCTTCATTGAAAGCATTGGAAGGATTTGTACAATCCCTTGAATGCATGATAAGAATTTATACAATCAAATGAGGTTTTTGAATTGTTTTAACTCTTGAGCAAAATCTTTATGAGTAAGAAATAATCTTCTCGTATAATCTTGTTGATCAAGTCCGCGCTCCTCCAAACGTCGTCGCTTTACTCCCTAAAAACACAAATGTGAGCTAGTCGGCGGGTGTGTGCTGGATACCTCTCCGATGCCTAAGTCAGCAAAATAGACAAATAGACAAAAGCTCTGTGTATTCGAGAATCAAAGTTGTGTTACCTCTCCAAAAGTGATGTTGTGAGCTTTTATAGGTTCCGCATGGCACAATCCTTGTAGGACTCTTATTCCTCCATGTAGAGTCCTCCTAGGAATCACACTCCTGAAGGATAATGCTTATCCTTCAACACCCCCCTCACTGCTTAAACCAAGTGAGATGGTTTTACCTCAATTGGATGTCAATACGACCGAGCTAACATGACCACGCTAAAGCCGCAGACTAGACCGAGCTCCAACTAGCTCGGTTCTTCCTTTCATTGCGTGTGCCTCGGTTTGACATATTCCAACTGGGCTGTTCATTTAATACCGAGCTAACCAAGCTTGGTGCTCCAATGCACAACGCCAAGCTAGCTAGGTTCTCGTGCAGTTGTACCTCGGTTGCCTGTTGAAACCATGCTATCCATAGCGTGCCTAGACTGAGCTATTCAACAGCAAGGTTCTGAGAAAAGGCCCACAATACCTCGGCTTAGTTTGGTTTGATCGAGCTAACTGTCGCCGCTCTGACCATGCCGACCATGCTAACTACAAAAAGTTCTTTTGGACCGAGCTAACTTCAAGGCCTTTTTACTCAGTCCTTACTGTGGCCCACAGAATGACCCATTACCCAGCTCGGCGCAATTTACATATAAATTACCCTCTCAATTGCCCCTTAATTTCATTTGCGCAGCATGATAGGGATTATCTTTTACCAGCCGAGCTAAAAACTTCAGCTTTTCAACCGAGCTAAATCCACACCGAGCTTCCCATCTGTCCAGTCAAAACGTCTCTTCAGTCGCTATAACTGAATCGCTTCTTATTCCAAGAACACGTGGCACACTATCATTGGCCCAATACAGCTGTCACGCCGTCTTCGTATTTCGCGTATTTTGAACAGTCCCACCCAATTTCTCATTCTTTACACAAAAACTACTCATTTTGAATCTATCACGTCTACTATTCATCATTTTCTCTCTCTTTGAGCTTCTTCTCCTTTGTTCTCTTGCAACTGTGGAGCTTGTGTTTTTGCTAGGATCTTTTTCACCTTTGGTCCCTCCATTTTGAATTGGTATGTGACTCAAATCTCTTTCCTTTCCGTTGATTTCGCACTTGTTTTGTAATGCATAGCATGAATTTTTGTATGATTTTCAAAAACACCTACTCCACTTTTGCTTCCATTTTCTGAAAAAACCTTTGTAATATAACCACTGTCTATATGAATAACCTGGGAAATGATAGTTTTGATCCAAAATCACATTCCAACCGAACTAGGATATTGTTTGTATTAGGTACGACCCTGGCCGAACTAAACAATCGGATTAAAACTTCACACCCTACTCGTAGTTTTAATAGGCCCTACCTCTTAGCCGTGCTATCGAACTGCATTAAGTTTGCGCAATACCGCATAAGAAAGCCCTAAAAATCGACCGGACTAAAACTTGGAGCTAAACCAGCTCCCTTAGTTAAAACCGAACTAAGAATGCTGTCCCAAAAGTTCAACTGGGCTAAAGGCCCTTGCTCAAACCGAGCAAAGAATGGATAGTGGCCTACGTAACCGAGCTAGGACTTCATTTATCTCTGCCTTTGTTTCTTTTAGCACGGTCCAACAAGCTGAGCTTAACACCTTTCTTTTTTCACTTTGCAGACTTAGGTTGCCAGGCACTCCCTTCAACGCTCAACTGAGCTACTCAGCATCATTTCACGACCAAGCTAATACTCCGTTAAGCCGAGCTAAACCGCCGAGCTGGCCTTAACCTCGGTTTAGCCGAGCTCTTCTATCAATATTCCATAGGGTCAGCTAAAGATGGCTGGGTTTACTATTTAAGAATAAGGCGCCGGCGTGAAAAGAAAATAAAGAATACTCCAGATCAGGATGTAAATGATGATGATTTTTTCTAAGTTTCTAGGAACTTTGAAGACCACGAAGCCCAGGTCCTGGCGACCGAATAAATTGGAATAAAGGAGTCGCCGGTATAACTACCTCAGCCCACTTTCATGTTCTTTCTCTTATTTCGGTACTTACTTTTAACCGTACTAACTGTTGTTTCCTTCCTTTATGCAAATTTGAACTTTCTCAAGTCCCAGTACAGCTACCCCAACTTGAATGCACTTCGCGCCGTTCTGCGATATCCCAACCGAAGCTGGGCCGAGCTACTGAATTTTGAACCGACATACAGATATAGCAGCCGTAGGAAGACCAGGGTGACCGATTTCCTCCTTGAGCCATCCCCAGAACCTGATCCTTCCCTTTCACATATCAACTTGATCCCATTGACTGTGGAGCAAGAGATGGCCAAGAAAAGAGCAATAAAGGCCCTTCTGACCGAAACAAACCAGGCCGAGGTACCACCAGCCAGCCAACCTCAAGAGACCGTGGTAGCCCTGCCGGCCCATCAGCCTTCAACATCTCGGGCAAGCAAGCGTGCTCGGATCTCCACAACCGAGCCACGCCTTTTTGATGAAGAAGACACCATTCTCCCGCAATCCACTCCACCAAGCCCACAACCGGAACACTTAGATCGAGCTAGCTCCTCCAAGTGGGTGCCAAAGGTCACCTTCAGGAACTGCGCTATCACTGACTTCGATTCAGTGGTCGCGGAAAAAGATCATTTGCTGGCCTTCAATCTGGCCAAGAGCGTCTACCTTCCAGCCGACATGGATCATCATGATCACCTTACCGAGCTGAAGGCCATTCGCTCGGCTTCAAAGTCAATGGTGTTGGTAAGTTCTCCTTTTCCTTCTCCAAATTTCAACATCTTTTTGCTCGGTTTATCTCAAAATTTGTTTCTCTCTTTTTGCAGGCCTTGCAGAAGAACCACGTTGCACACAAGCGCGTGTTGGAGCTTCGAAAGACCACGAGGGAGGCCATGGCAGAGGCCAATGCTAAAACGGCCGAGCTAAAAGAGTCCCAGCAGAAGATGGCCGAGCTACAGGCCGAAGTAGCTCGGCTTACCGGCCTTGTCAATTCAGCTGAAGCAGATAAGAAAAAGGCTGCGGCCATGGTGAAAGACAAATATCTGCGCGAGCTGGCCAAGCTTGAAGGCAAGAAGAATACAGAGATAGCTGAGCTAGAGAAGAAGGTTGAGGACGCAGAAGACAGCGGTTACAAGGAGGGGGAGGCCACTTATATCCAGCAATGTGAAGCTACAAAAGATCTTTTCTTCAAGTGTGGATAGACGGCGGCTGTGGCGCAGCTTGGTCATAGCCCAGAGACCGAGGTCTTCAACCCTCCTCCGTATTTCATACCGAGCTTTATGGCGGAGTACGCTGCGGCCATTCAGCAAAAAATTCTAGAAGAGGAGGACGAAGATGCTGCTCCAGAAGACAACACCCAGCCCAGTCGCCAGTCTATCTCCCCAACTTTAGTGGTCTCCATTCTACCTTTGCCTGCAGTGTCTGATGCGGTGCCTCCAACCGAGCTGAACCGAGAGGTGCTTGCAACAACCGAGCTACCTCTGGGTGAAGACCGGGTTGTTTTGGACGCCGACCTAGACGATCTTTTCTCCTGATTTTTCTTTTTTGTCTAGCAAAAGAATTTTGTAACCGGGCTAAAGCCCCATCTTTTGTACTTTGGCTTTGCATTATCAATTAAATCATCCTTTGTTTTCCTCAAATGTCTATTCGGTCTACTTCTATGATATAATCTGAATGAAGTAAATTCTCTGGCCGAGATATTTATCCCGGTCTTAACTTTGCAATCTAACTGGGAATACCTGCCAACCTCTTTAGCCTAGATCCTTATCTCGGCTGAAGAACAATAAGTGTTGGTTTTTTCAGCTAACCTCTTCAGCCTAGATCCTTATCTCGGTTGAAGAACAATAAGTGTTGGTTTTTTCAGCTAACCTCTTCAGCCTAGATCCTTATCTCGGTTGAAGAACAATAAGTGTTGGTTTTTTCAGCTAACCTCTTCAGCCTAGATCCTTATCTCGGTTGAAGAACAATAAGTGTTGGTTTTTTCAGCTAACCTCTTCAGCCTAGATCCTTATCTCGGTTGAAGAACAATAAGTGTTGGTTTTTTCAGCTAACCTCTTCAGCCTAGATCCTTATCTCGGTTGAAGAACAATAAGTGTTGGTTTTTTCAGCTAACCTCTTCAGCCTAGATCCTTATCTCGGTTGAAGAACAATAAGTGTTGGTTTTTTCAGCTAACCTCTTCAGCCTAGATCCTTATCTCGGTTGAAGAACAATAAGTGTTGGTTTTTTCAGCTAACCTCTTCAGCCTAGATCCTTATCTCGGTTGAAGAACAATAAGTGTTGGTTTTTTCAGCTAACCTCTTCAGCCTAGATCCTTATCTCGGTTGAAGAACAATAAGTGTTGGTTTTTTCAGCTAACCTCTTCAGCCTAGATCCTTATCTCGGTTGAAGAACAATAAGTGTTGGTTTTTTCAGCTAACCTCTTCAGCCTAGATCCTTATCTCGGTTGAAGAACAATAAGTGTTGGTTTTTTCAGCTAACCTCTTCAGCCTAGATCCTTATCTCGGTTGAAGAACAATAAGTGTTGGTTTTTTCAGCTAACCTCTTCAGCCTAGATCCTTATCTCGGTTGAAGAACAATAAGTGTTGGTTTTTTCAGCTAACCTCTTCAGCCTAGATCCTTATCTCGGTTGAAGAACAATAAGTGTTGGTTTTTTCAGCTAACCTCTTCAGCCTAGATCCTTATCTCGGTTGAAGAACAATAAGTGTTGGTTTTTTCAGCTAACCTCTTCAGCCTAGATCCTTATCTCGGTTGAAGAACAATAAGTGTTGGTTTTTTCAGCTAACCTCTTCAGCCTAGATCCTTATCTCGGTTGAAGAACAATAAGTGTTGGTTTTTTCAGCTAACCTCTTCAGCCTAGATCCTTATCTCGGTTGAAGAACAATAAGTGTTGGTTTTTTCCAGCCAACCTCTTCAGCCTAGATTCTTATCTCGGCTGAAGAACAATAAGTGTTGGTTTTTCCAGCCAACCACTCTTCAGCCTAGATCCTTATCTCGGTTGAAGAGTACAAATGTTGGTTTTTCCAGCCAACCACTCTTCAGCCTGAATCCTTATCTCGGCTGAAGAGGACTAAGGCCTTGTTTGGGAACCCTCCTTTTTAGCCAAAAAGTCAAAAAGTTACTAAATTAGCCAAAAAGCCAACAACCCATACCAAAAAGTCAAAGATTCTCTTTTCTCTCTACTTTTTGCACATCTTTTCGTAAAAAGCCAAAAAGTCATCCCAAACATACAAGTTTTTTTTACCTACCTTTTTAGCCAAATAGCCAAAAAGTGTCGGTGACCATGTGTTTATTCGTGTGTCCCCAATGAAAGGCCAACTCAGGTCTGGGAAGAAGGGCAAGTTGTCGCCCCGTTACATCGGGTCGTTTCAGATTTTGGAAAGATTTGGTCCAGTTGCCTATAGAGTTGCTTTGCCACCGGGATTCGAACAGATCCATAACGTGTTTCATGTGTCAA
>NW_021025452.1:530362-579827 GCF_004153795.1 Camellia sinensis | reverse complement strand
ACACCTAAAAATAAAATTTCTAATCACCTAACCTCATTACAACCAACACACAACTTTTTTCTCTAAGATTAAGAGTTCAAAGGCAGTATAGTGCCACATAGCTCCCGAAAGACATATTAGTCGGTCACAAGGAGTATAGGTGAGATAACTAATAAACATATGGGCTTTATTATCTTGAGGGATTTTAAGCGGAGTGAATGGAAAAAGCAGTGGAACAGATGGCGCTGTGGAGATTTTCAGAAGAGGTAATATATACATTGAAAACTTTAATGAAATGGTAGCATGTGAATGAAAACTAAGACACCTACTCCCAATTTTTTGTCAGATTGTACAAAGAGGGATGCTAATCAACTAAATGATAATATAATATATACACTTAGTTAATATGATATGAATAAATCAATAGATGAGCATGCAAGAATGGAAATAATAAAATGTATAGTCAGAGTACAGCAAACAACTAAAGCATCATTACCACAAAACAAAGATGTTAATAGCTAACAAACTTCTTGTAAATGATAAGACAACTCCCTTACTAAAAACAATTGAACACTGGGGAAGTGAAAACTACAAAAAATATATGGTGGATGCAAGTTAAGGAATTTCTGTAAATTTGTACTTGATAACACCAATATTACAAGTTAAGCATCACCACAAGTGTTAAACATAATGGTGATTACGCTTAGAAGATTCTATAAAGATAATTTGATGCATTTGTGAAACATAGATACGATGGTAATAGTGTGTGTGGTGGTTTGGACTGATTCGATGACAGACACTAGATTAATCCTATAGCTAGTGATTAAAGTTGAACTGCGAGTAAAGAGTAATCTAATCAAACAATAGAAATGTAATCATTAGGAATCAGTGTTTTTTGTTGAGTAAAGTCGGCTCCCCCTCAAGTCAATGATCTTTTTATTTTTTCCTTTTTTTCAACATCTTATTTTTTTCTTCTTTGCTCACATCTTTTTTTTTTTTTGTTGTTTCTTTCTTTTTCAATTTTTTTCTTTCTTCAACTCAAGTGTTGTGGCTGATACACTCAGATTGTATGGGTAATACCGATTACTACCAGAGTAAGCATGGTGATATAATAAGATGCTGGTTGTATGTATAGATGTAGCCTTTTCCTCATGTCTTGGACTAACAATAGAATAGATGGGAAACCTTGAGATGCAAAAGATGGTGGAAGTGGTTAAAGTATCCCAATGCATATCGGTCATTCAGAAACAAATATACAGTCTCATAGATTGTTATTTCACGGAAATCTAAATCATGGCGAAGACTTCATGATAAAAATTAAATCTACTGATGATCAAAGTTGTCAATCAATTGTCAAAAAGCATACTATTAAAAACCACGCTAAAACGAGTAATTGACGCTAGAAGCATATCATATATTACTTGTAATGATTTCTCATTAAATCATAGTGCATCCAAGGACCACTTCAAAAATTTCAATCTTGCAAAATCCATACTAAAAATCTTTGATTTGTTATTTATTTTATTTTATTTTTTTTTCTTAACCGTAAACAATACAAAAAAACGAGTAGGCACACATTTTTTTTTTCATTAAAAAACACACAAAAACCAATAACTTAAACATAATGAAACAAATTAAACAAGTATCGTTTTCTACCAAACGCTTTTTAGTAAAAAACAAAGTTGTGGCATTGCGGTTCTTGAATGTGTCTTAACGTTCGTGGTTTCCTTTGCTTTTCAATTAGGGATTGTCCTGACTTGTTTCCGAACATCTTATTATTAGGTAGTGAATAATCCCCATGAACTATAACAATAAGGGCGAATATGACCATGCATACCACAATGATGACAAATAAAAACAGGGTGTACCTTCTTTTCTTTTACCTTACCAACTCTAGGAAGTTTGAGAAGTCCATCCTTATGTTGAATTTTTTGTTCTCCCTTTCCTTGAGTTCTTGTATCATGAGATATAGAAGCACTCTGTTTTTGCTCTTTCTTATCACCAAAGCCAATGCCACTCTTGTCAGAACAAATTTGTTGAAATCCAATGATATTGTCCAAAGTCTTTGATCCTCTGTTCCAAAGACCAATGGTAGCCATAGCACACTTGAGTTCTTCCTCTTTCTTGGTCATTAGTTCTTCCAAAGCAACTTGAGGCATCTCGAGAGTTTCAATTTTTTCTTTATATGTTGCACAGATTTGCTGAAGCTCATTCCTCTCTGTCTCACAAGTCAAGAGTTTTGCACAAAGAGCTTGTCGATCATTAGCTATCTTGATGGCATCAATCCTAGCCTTGGAAATCTCCTCCTTTAGTTTGACATTCTCAGTTTCACATGCTTTGAGTTTCATAGTGAGTTTGTCATTCAATTTTGATAACTTAAGAGATTTCTTATACAACTTTTCATAAGCTTGCTCAAGCTCTTCATCATCACTTCCCGAGGATTCATCATCAGTGGTATTCTCAACTGGACTTTTCGGATACTCTGTTTGTCCTTCAGTTTCAGAAGCCACCATGAAAGCAAGGAATTGTTTATGTCCCTCTTCGCCTTGATCTTCATTGTCACTTTCATCTTCATCAGATTCTGATTCATCATCCCAAGTGATGGCGAGGGCTTTCTTCTTCCTCAAACGAGTAGGGCATTCTGAAGCAAAGTGGCCAAATCCTTGGCATTCATAGCATTGGATTCTTTCAGAGTTCCCTTGTATCTTTTCTTTCTCCTTCTTGACTATAGGATTAATTTTGAGTTTATCTTTGCCTTTAGATTTATGAGTATGTGTAGATTCTAAAAGTTTAGGATTCTTTTTCAGAAAAGATTTTTTAAATTGTTTTATAAAAGCATCTGTAATCTTGGAATCTATCTCACAATCCTCATCAGAATCCTCTCCAACTCTATGAGCACTACTAAAAGCAATATCCTTTTGTTTCTTTTTGAAGTTCCTATGTACCTCATAAGTTTGGAGATTTCCAACCAACTGATCCAGCTTGAGGTTGTCAACATCTTGAGCCTCCTCAATAGCCGTAACTTTTGGTTGGAACCGATCGGGCAAGGATCTCAAAATTTTTCCCACAACTTTAGATTCTGGTATTTATTCAACTAAATTGAAGTTGGAATTTACAATGTCACTCAACTTTGCATAAAATTCATCAAAGGTCTCACTTTCTTTCATTGAAAGATTTTCGAAACTAGATGTGAGCCTTTGAAGGTTTGAGTGTTTAACAGAAGGAGTGCCCTCATGAATAGTTTGTAAGATATCCCAAGCCTCTTTTGCGACTTCATAATTACAAATACGACTGAATTCTTCAGGCGTGACAGCGCAAAAGAGAGAATTGATAGCTTTACTATTCCAGCTACTATTTTGGTAATCAATTGTGTCCAACTTTTCAATTGGTTTGGGAAAAGTTACTCCATCAACGGTAATTGTTGGTTCGTTCCACCCATTCATGACAGATTGCCAAACTTTTTCATCTATAGATTTCAAAAACGATCTCATTTGAGCTTTTCAAAAAGAATAATTGGATCCGTCAAGTAGGGATGGTTGAACCATAGAATTTCCCTCACGAATTGAATCCATTATCACAAATCAAACAAGATCTCGTTCTAAAAGATATATTTTTTAAAAAAATAGAACGACCTGTTTTGATACCAATTGAAAAATCTAAAAATCTCCTAGATATTGATTTGTGATTATATAACAATTTTAAGCAGTATATAACAATCCCAATCAAACAATCAAGACAAATCAACACAACGATTTTAACGTGGAAAAACCACAATTGGACACCTCCAACTGTGATTAAAAAATCACGGGCAACAGCCACAAAACAATCCACTAAGAAGATTTAAAGGAATTACACAGGTATACTCTCAATTACCTAGCGAATCTACGCCTAATTGAACCAACCTCTATGTGCCTCTTCCAACCCTGTCTTCACCTCGGAATTGTCTTTACGATGAGTCACTCCAGAATCCACCGAAGCTTCAGGCTCGAATTCTTCAGAATCCACCGAAGAACAACTCTCTCTCTTGAATCCACCGAAGAACAACTCTCTCTCTTGTGTATAATAAACAAAACCCTTAAGAACCAAAAAGAAGATGTGAAGGAATTAAATAGTTTTGGGAGAAAACCAACTATTTATAGAAAAACCAAAAGTAATCCTAGTTTTAGAAGAAATCCAATTACTTATAGAAATTCAAAAGTAATCCTAGTTTTGGAAGAAAATCAATTTCTTAAAGAAATCCTTGTCAAACGGGATTGCCAATAATAAAACTTAACAAAGTTGTTTGGTTAAAATCTTGTTTATGTTTTGTACTAATGCAATTTGGTTTCTAGGAATAAATAATTGCTTTTATTATTCTCAGTTAGTTTTACCAAACAAATTTGTTTGTATATTCCATATTGTTTATTAATTTATACTCTCTTCATTCATTTGTTTATTAAATCATGAACGACGCGTAGCGGCTCTGCTTCGTATGTATGCTACATCGTCAGTTATATCTTGTGTCTTATGTTTCAGTTTTATAAAATCACAATTGTTAATCAAATTTTGTCCTGGTTAGTTTTGGATTTGTTTCGGTTCTCAGACTAGACCAGATTTAGTTTTATTTTGTTACAACAATATAATTGGTTTCTAATTGTATGTGATTCTGTTCTATATGAAATTAATTATAATTTTAGATAGAATTTGTTTTCCGTTAAGTGAAATTTGATTAATTTGTTTCTTTGACAGATTTGGTTTACTGTTTTCAATTAGGTGTAATATAGAGTTTTTATTTTGTATTCTATTTAATTAGAAGTGTAATAAAAATAAAATGGATGTGCAAGTTTAACACACTGCTAACATGAAGAGATCAAACCGTTGCATGACTTATTAATTAATGCTTAATATGAATTGCTCCTGGAAATGGATAGAGATATTTATAAATATTTTTGGGATACATCTTTGATTTGACGGTTAGTGATAGTCGTGTGTGTAGTTTTTGCCTTGTATTATGATAGACAGAATTATCTATGTTTTTATTATTTTCACATGACTTGAGTGATTTGATCAATCGGTGAGTTTTCTGGCAAAAGAAGTTAATGTTTGTTGCAGTAGTTTGAATCTATAGTTTGTTGTTGTTATCAAATCCATTTTAATTCAAATAGAATTTAATATTTTTAATTAATTTGGAACGAATTTTATGACATCATGCTACTATAATTTTTTTATGAAATATGGTGTGATATTTGTTATATTTTGACTGATTTAGTTTTAATGCTATGTATGGGATTTAATTAGAATTTATTTAAAAGTTTGTGAACTTTTAATTAAATTATGGTGGCGATTATGACGTCCATACTACTACCAATGGATCTCTTTTAGAATATTATATGAAAAAATATATTTCATGTGTAAATGACTTTTCATTTGACTTTATACTGTTAAAACAGTCATTGACACTGAAGAAATTTAAACATAATAATTTAAGTAGTGGTATCGTTCTAATTATTTTAAAGTAGATTGAGAAATCTTTTTTATTGATTATTATTTTGTTAATAATCAATTTGAGAGTTATTGTTAAAGTAACTATTAAGTCTAAACAATATTTTAGTCAAATTAAATTGAGATTGTGACATGTGTTGTGATAATTACTTTTATATATTATAATAGGTATCCAATTGTTTTGACAGAATAAAAAGGCACATATTGTATTTAGTATAAATCCATAATTTAAGAGTGAGCAATTACCTTTCGTGGGGGTTTATTTATGCATTATAAAAGTGATGGAATGATCTAAGATATAGGTCTTGCCTCAAACACACATTTGTCATGAGTGTGTGTTTGATGGTTGTAATAGTGATACTTGTACGAAATGAGTTATGATTTTTGTGCTAACTTTTGTATTATCACAAATGTGGGGGAGAGAAGTAGTGTTGTCTGCTAGTCATTCCACAGAAACTCGAATAAGAAGTACTCAAATTCAAGAAATAGAATCCAAATTTAGAGGTACAAGTATTCTTCATTGAAAGCATTGGAAGGATTTGTACAATCCCTTGAATGCATGATAAGAATTTATACAATGAAATGAGGTTTTTGAATTGTTTTGACTCTTGAGCAAAATCTTTACGAGCAAGAAATAATCTTCTCGTATAATTCTGTTGATCAAGTCCGCGCTCCTCCAAACGTCGTCGCTTTACTCCCTGAAAACACAAACGTGAACTAGCCGGTGGGTGTGTGCCGGATACCTCTCCGATGCCTAAGTCAGCAAAATAGACAAATAGACAAAAGCTCTGTGTATTCGAGAATCAAAGTTGTGTTACCTCTCCAAAGGTGATGTTGTGAGCTTTTATAGGTTCTGCATGGCACAATCCTTGTAGGACTCTTATTCCTCCATGTAGAGTTCTCCTAGGAATCACACTCCTGAAGGATAATGCTTATCCTTCAACACCCCCCTCACTGCTTAAACCAAGTGAGATGGTTTTACCTCGGTTGGATGTCAATACGACCGAGCTAACATGACCACGCTAAAGCCGCAGATTAGACCGAGCTCCAACTAGCTCGGTTTGCGTGTGTCTCAGTTTGACATATTCCAACTGGGCTGTTCATTTAATACCGAGCTAACCAAGCTTGGTGCTCCAATGCACAACGCCAAGCTAACTAGGTTCTCGTGCAGTTGTACCTCGGTTGCCTGTTGAAACCATGTTATCCATAGCGTGCCTAGACCTAGCTATTCAACAGCAAGGTTCTGAGAAAAGGCCCACAATACCTCGGCTTAGTTTGGTTTGATCGAGTTAACTGTCGCCGCTCTGACCATGCCGACCGAGCTAACTACAAAAAGTTCTTTTGGACCGGGCTAACTTCAAGGCCTTTTTACTCAGTCCTTACTGTGGCCCACAGAATGACCCATTATCCAGCTCGGCCCAATTTACATATAAATTACCCTCTCAATTGTCCCTTAATTTCATCTGCGCAGCATGATAGGGATTATCTTTTACCAGCCGAGCTAAAAACTTCAGCTTTTCAAACGAGCTAAATCCACACCGAGCTTCCCATCTGTCCAGTCAAAACGTCTCTTCAGTCGCTATAACTGAATCGCTTCTTATTCCAAGAACACGTGGCACACTATCATTGGCCCAATACAGCTGTCACGCTGTCTTCGTATTTCGCGTATTTTGAACAATCCCACCTAATTTCTCATTCTTTACACAAAAACTACTCATTTTGAATCTATCACGTCTACTGTTCATCATTTTCTCTCTCTTTGAGCTTTTTCTCATTTGTTCTCTTGTAACTGTGGAGCTCATGTTTTTGCTGGGATCTTTTTCACCTTTGGTCCCTCCATTTTGAATTGGTATGTGACTCAAATCTCTTTCCTTTCCGTTGATTTCGCACTTGTTTTGTAATGCATAGCATGCATTTTTGTATGATTTTCAAAAACACCTACTCCACTTTTGCCCAAAATCACACTCCAACCGAACTAGGATATTGTTTGTATTAGGTACGACCCTGGCCGAACTAAACAACCGGATTAAAACTTCACACCCTACTCGTAGTTTTAATAGGCCCTACCTCTTAGCCGTGCTATCGAACTGCATTAAGTTTGCGCAATACCGCATAAGAAAGCCCTAAAAATCGACCGGACTAAAACTTGGAGCTAAACCAGCTCCCTTAGTTAAAACCGAACTAAGAATGCTGTCCCAAAAGTTCAACTGGGCTAAAGGCCCTTGCTCAAACCGAGCAAAGAATGGATAGTGGCCTACGTAACCGAGCTAGGACTTCATTTATCTCTGCCTTTGTTTCTTTTAGCACGGTCCAACAAGCTGAGCTTAACACCTTTCTTTTTTCACTTTGCAGACTTAGGTTGCCAGGCACTCCCTTCAACGCTCAACTGAGCTACTCAGCATCATTTCACGACCAAGCTAATACTCCGTTAAGCCGAGCTAAACCGCCGAGCTGGCCTTAACCTCGGTTTAGCCGAGCTCTTCCATCAATATTCCATAGGGTCGGCTAAAGATGGCTGGGATTACTATTTAAGAATAAGGCGCCGACGTGAAAAGAAAATAAAGAATACCGCAGATAAGGATGTAAATGATGATGATTTTTTCTAAGTTTCTGGGAACTTTGAAGACCACGAAGCCCAGATCCCTGGCGACCGAATAAATTGGAATAAAGGAGTCGCCGGTATAACTACCTCGGCCCACTTTCATGTTCTTTCTCTTATTTCGGTACTTACTTTTAACCGTACTAACTGTTGTTTCCTTCCTTTATGCAAATTTGAACTTTCTCAAGTCCCAGTACAGCTACCCCAACTTGAATGCACTTCGCGCCGTTCTGCGATATCCCAACCGAAGCTGGGCCGAGCTACTGAATTTTGAACCGACATACAGATATAGCAGCCGTAGGAAGACCAGGGTGACCGATTTCCTCCTTGAGCCATCCCCAGAACCTGATCCTTCCCTTTCACATATCAACTTGATCCCATTGACTGTGGAGCAAGAGATGGCCAAGAAAAGAGCAATAAAGGCCCTTCTGACCGAAACAAACCAGGCCGAGGTACCACCAGCCAGCCAACCTCAAGAGACCGTGGTAGCCCTGCCGGCCCATCAGCCTTCAACATCTCGGGCAAGCAAGCGTGCTCGGATCTCCACAACCGAGCCACGCCTTTTTGATGAAGAAGACACCATTCTCCCGCAATCCACTCCACCAAGCCCACAACCGGAACACTTAGATCGAGCTAGCTCCTCCAAGTGGGTGCCAAAGGTCACCTTCAGGAACTGCGCTATCACTGACTTCGATTCAGTGGTCGCGGAAAAAGATCATTTGCTGGCCTTCAATCTGGCCAAGAGCGTCTACCTTCCAGCCGACATGGATCATCATGATCACCTTACCGAGCTGAAGGCCATTCGCTCGGCTTCAAAGTCAATGGTGTTGGTAAGTTCTCCTTTTCCTTCTCCAAATTTCAACATCTTTTTGCTCGGTTTATCTCAAAAATTGTTTCTCTCCTTTTGCAGGCCCTGCAGAAGAACCACGTTGCTCACAAGCGCGTGTTGGAGCTTCAAAAGACCATAAGGGAGGCCATGGTAGAGGCCAATGCTAAGGCGGCCGAGCTAAAAGAATCCCAGCAGAAGATGGCCGAGCTACAGGCCGAAGTAGCTCGGCTTACCGGCCTTGTCAATTCAGCTGAAGCAGATAAGAAAAAGGCTGCGGCCATGGTGAAAGACAAATATCTGCGCGAGCTGGCCAAGCTTGAAGGCAAGAAGAATACAGAGATAGCTGAGCTAGAGAAGAAGGTTGAGGACGCAGAAGACAGCGGTTACAAGGAGGGGGAGGCCACTTATATCCAGCAATGTGAAGCTACAAAAGATCTTTTCTTCAAGTGTGGATAGACGGCGGCTGTGGCGCAGCTTGGTCATAGCCCAGAGACCGAGGTCTTCAACCCTCCTCCGTATTTCATACCGAGCTTTATGGCGGAGTACGCTGCGGCCATTCAGCAAAAAATTCTAGAAGAGGAGGACGAAGATGCTGCTCCAGAAGACAACACCCAGCCCAGTCGCCAGTCTATCTCCCCAACTTTAGTGGTCTCCATTCTACCTTTGCCTGCAGTGTCTGATGCGGTGCCTCCAACCGAGATGAACCAAGAGGTGCTTGCAATAACCGAGCTACCTCTGGGTGAAGACCGGGTTGTTTTGGACGCCGACCTAGATGACCTTTTCTCCTGATTTTTCTTTATTGTCTATCAAAAGAATTTGTAATCGGGAGTCATTATCAATGAAATCATTTTTTGTTTTCCTTAACTGTCTGTTCGGTTTATTTTTATGCTTGTATTTACTTTCCCAATATAATCTGAATGAAGTAAATTCTTTGGCCGAGATATTTATCCCGGTCTTAACTTTGTAATCTAACTGGTCATACCTTCCAACCTCTTCAGCCTAGATCCTTATCTCGGCTAAAAGGAGAAGTGTTTGTTGGTTTTTCCAGCCAACCTTTAAGTTGGTTGTTCCTGCCAACCTAGAGTAAAGTGTTTGGTTATTCCGACCAAATGTCCTGCAGCCTAGATCCTTATCCTGGGCTTAGGAGAAGTGTTTGTTGGTTTTTCCAGCCAACCTTTAAGTTGGTTGTTCCTGCCAACCTAGAGTAAAGTGTTTGGTTATTCCGACCAAATGTCCTGCAGCCTAGATCCTTATCCTGGGCTTAGGAGAAGTGTTTGTTGGTTTTTCCAGCCAACCTTTAAGTTGGTTGTTCCTGCCAACCTAGAGTAAAGTGTTTGGTTATTCCGACCAAATGTCCTGCAGCCTAGATCCTTATCCTGGGCTTAGGAGAAGTGTTTGTTGGTTTTTCCGATCAACCTCTAAGTTGGTTATTCCTGCCAACCTAGAGTAGAGTGTTTGGTTTTTCCGGCCAAACGTCCTGCAGCTTGGATCCTTATCCTGGGCTTAGAAGAAGTGTTTGTTGGTTTTTCCAGCCAACCTCTTCAGCCCAGATCCTAATCCTAGCTAAAGAGAGCGTAAAGTTGGTTATTCCGGCCAACTTTGCTTTTGTTGCCCCTAGCTCACTAAAACAACTTTTATAGAATAAAACAATTATGCTGAAAAGAAAACTACTTGTTTTATTGAGAAAAAGAAAAATGACAAGTATGTCTAAAGAGAAAGCTAAAAATAAAATAGTTTGAGATTGGCAGTGTTCCATGGCCTGGGAATGGCTTTGCTGTCCTTGTCTTCCAAGTGGTATGCCCCTTTTCCTGCTAACCCAACTACTTTGTAAGGTCCTTCTCAATTGGGCCCTAACTTGCTGTCTCCGGGTACCAGGGTGTTTCTCATTACTTTACGTAGTACCCAATCTTCAACCTTGAATTGCCTTGGATGTACTGTCTTGTTATACTTTCTGGACAACTCTTGCTGGTATGAGGCAATGTGAACCAGTGCTCTTTCTCTTCTTTCTTCCGCAAGGTCGAGTTCCAAGGCTATGGCTTCCCCATTTAAGTCTGGATCAAAATTCTCGCTTCTCATTGTGGGGAGGCCGACTTCTAGTGGGATTACTGCCTCTATGCCACAGGCTAAAGAGAATGGCGTTTCTCCGGTTGATTGCCGAGGTGTGGTACGGTAAGCCCATAAAACATGAGGAAGTTCCCCAGCCCACTTGCTTTTTGTTTTCTCTAACTTTTTCTTCAATCCATCTAAGACGACCTTGTTTGATGCTTCCACCTGGCCATTTGCTTGGGGGTATGCCGGTGTAGAGTTGTAGAATTCTATCTTGTACTCCTCACAAAAGCCTCTAAAAATTTTGCCGTCGAACTAAGTGTCGTTGTCTGATATTAGCGCCTTGGGTATGCCGAACCAAGTGATTATATTCTGCCAGACGAACTTTTTCACATCTTTCTCCTTTATTGATGCTAGTGTTTCTGCTTCCACCCACTTTGTCAAGTAGTCTGTTACTGCAAGGAAGAACTTTCTGTTGCCGGGTGCTGTTGGAAGTGGTCCTACTATATCCAAGCCCCACATTGCGAAGGGCCATGGGCTAGTTAATGGTAGAAGCTCCCTGGCTGGTTGATGTATTTGGTGTGCGAAATTCTGACATTTCTCGCACTTCTTGACATACTTCTCCAAATCTGCTTGCATATAAGGCCACCAATATCCCTGTGAAATTGCTCTATAAGCCAATGATCTCCTCCCTTGGTGGCTTCCGCATACGCCTTCGTGAATCTCGAACAGGAATACTTCAACCTTGTTGGGATGGACACACTTCAGGTAAGGTCCTGTGAAGGATTTTTTGTACAAGGCCATTGATGGGGAGAGCCAAAATCGCTGTGACTTTGTTCTTATCTTGTTGGCCTTTTTCTTCTCTTCGGGTAAAATGCCGTCTTTTAGGAACACTATGATGGGATCCATCCATGAAGGGCCTAGTTCGGTGCAACATATTTCTTCTACTTCAGGTTCTTCAATGCTTGGTCTGGGTAGGAAGTCGATCAGTAGTGGATGTGGGATGGATGTATCTGCCATTGAAGCAAAGCTTGCTAGTTTGTCTGCTTTGCTGTTTTCTTCTCGGCCAATCTGCTCTATCCGTGCTACTTCAAATTTCGTGATCTCTTTTCTGACCAACTCTTGGTACTTAGCAATCCTTTCATCCTTTGCCTTGTAGTCACTTGAAATCTCATTTACTACCAGCTGTGAGTCACTGCAGACCATGAGCTCGGTGGCCTTAATGTAAAATGCTGATTTTAGTCCTGCTAAAAGTGCTTCATACTCCGCTTCATTGTTTAATGCTGGGAAGCCAAGGTTGATTGCCTGTTCCACCACTAGACCATCCGGTGAGACGAGGACTATACCGAGTCCTGCTCCGTGCCTGTTGGATGCTCCATCCACAAAGAGCTTCCACATCTCTCCAACGAATAGCTTCCAGCAGGTAGAGGGATCGGATGATGCCTTGGGGTCCTGAGTGTTGCTGGTGTTTTCTTCAAACTCCACACTTACTGTTTGCCCCTCACTATCTAATTGTACCAAGTCTTTATTTGTTGATGGGTCTTTGCTTGATGCTACATGGTTTGTTTCTCCCTCCCTTTGTTCACTCTGGTTTGTCCTGGGAGGTAGCTGGGTATCCTGTATTAGGGGTTGCGCTATTCTGGCGCCACTTTCCATCCCTATTTCGGTTGTACTCGTTAAGTCAACTGGGCAGACGTGACGACTTCTTGGTATGAATTCTACGACAAAGTCTGCCAAAGCTTGGGCTTTTATCGCGGTTGTGAGTTGAAACTAATGTCAAACTGTCCCAACTCTACTGCCCACTTCAAGATTCGCTCAGAAAAGTTCGCCCTCTCAAACAAAACTTTTAATGGGAAGGCTGTGAGGACGATTATGGTGTGGGCGTGAAAGTAATGTGACAACTTCCTTGATTCCATCATCAAGGCTAAGGCCAGTTTTTCTAATGGTAAGTACCTGGTTTCAGCGCCCAGTAATGTCTTGCTAACATAAAAGATGGGCAGGTGTCGAATTCCTTCTGCTCTGACCAATACCGTGCTAACTGCGTGCTGTGAAACTGCCAGGTACAAAAAAGCTCTTCTCTAGGTATTGGGGTCACTAGCAATGGTGGAGAAGACATGTATTCTTTCAAACTTTCTAGGGCGCAGTCGCATTCTTCATCCCACTCAAACTTGGCCTTTAACACTTGAAAAAATGGTCGACATCTGTCTGACGACCGACTTATGAACTTGTTGAGTGCGGCTGCCATACCGGTGAGATGCTATACTTCTTTTACTGAGTTGGGCCTCTCTAGATCCTGAATTGCTTTGATTTGAGAGGGGTCTTCCTCTATACCACAGTTGGTCACCAGGAAGCCTAGGAACTTGCGTGATCCTACGCCGAACGCACACTTGGAAGCATTAAGGCGCAACTTGTTCTTTTTCAGGATCTGGAACATTTCACCTAGGTCCCTGAGATGGTCCTTTTCATTCTTGTTCTTGACCACCATGTCATCTATGTAAGCCTCCATTTTTCTGCCTAACAATGGCTCAAACATCTTGGTGACCATCCGCTGGAATGTTGCCCCTGCGTTTTTTAGGCCAAAGGGCATGACCTTGTAGTAATGCAGTCCTCTTGGTGTTGTAAAGGATGTGACCTTCTGGTCTGGTTCATACATAGAGATCTGATGATAACCTCTGCATGCATCAAGAAAGCTAAGTCGGTTGTGTCCTACCGTTAGGTCTACCAGTTGGTCTATCCGTGGTAGGGGAAAGCTGTCTTTTGGGCACGCCTTGTTGACTGTTTTGTAGTCCACGCAGACACGCCATTTTCCATTCTTCTTTGGCACCACTATTGTATTGGATATCCACTTGGGATAGTGCACTTCTTTGATAGCTCTTGCCTTTAGAAGGTTTCCTATTTCTTCTGCCACTATCTCGGCGTGGTGGAGTGCTGATCTACGAGTGTGCTGTATGATTGGTCTTGCAGTTGGTGGACATTCTATTGGTGACAGATGAAGTTTGGGTCGATGCTAGGCATGTCATACGGTGTCCAGGCAAACACTTCGATGTTAGAGGTCAAGAATTCCATGACCTCTATTCTCTCGGTGCTGGACATAGATGAGCCAAGCAAAAAGAAGTTTTCCGGGTCCTTTTCATCTATTCTTACCTGTACCAAGTCTTCCACTGCCTTCTGTTCAGCGGCTTTGCCAACATCCGCAAACAATTCATTGCTCTCAGGTTCTTCCACCATCTGAACAAACCCTTTGGCAACTCGACTGCCATTTACTGTGACGAAGCACTGCTTGGACATAATTTGGTCTCCAAAGACCTCTTCAATTACTCCGGCTTCGTTGGGAAACCGCATTACTTGATGGTAGGTTGACGCTACCAATCGCATGGCATGCAGCCATGTCCTCCCCAAGATTATGTTGTAAGTGGAAGGGACTTTCAATACCCAGAATTCCACTTGCTTCGTCATGCTTTCTGCTCTGACTGGAAGGATAATCTTGCCAATGGGCCACTCTGGCATTGAGTTGAATCCGATCAGGGGAGATACGGCAGGTGCCAAGTCTTTGTCCTCCAGTTTTAGTTGTTTGAAGGTTTCGTAATACATTATCTCACATGAGCTCCCTTAGTCAATCAAAATTCGCTTGACGTCGTAATCCTTGATGCGGAGAGTGATGACCAGGGCATCATTGTGAGGGCAATATATCCTTGCCAAGTCTCTATCTGAAAACGACATGACGTTCGTGGCCTCTGTTCTCCATTTTTTAATGGTGGGCTGCGCACTTAATACCTCCCTTAAGTGCTCAGCCTTCTTTATCATTCCCCTGAGCACACATACTCGCTCAGGTTCGAATACCCCATATATTACGTTTATCACGCCTTGAGGTAGGGCGTCGATCGGCGTTCCGTCTGGGTGATCGTGGTTTTGGGGGGCTGGCTGCGTCCCTCCTTCTATGTACTGGTCCAGGTGCCCAGCTACCACTAACTCTTCCAGATGCTGTCTCAACGGCGTGCAATTCTCAGTGCGGTGCCCTTTTTCCTTATGGAAGGTGCACCGGGATCTTTCGTCATAGTCCTTCTGTGTCTCCCCTAGTTTAGCTGGCCATTGGATGAAAGGTTCGTCGCGTATCTCGCTGAGAATCCGATAGATCGGTTTTTTGAACACCGTGGTAATGGCAGTGCGGACTCTCAACCACCTTTTATCGTGGTCCTCTCCATTGTCCCGCCTGCCTCGCCTGTTTTTGCTTGGACGTTCTACCGTGTTGACTTTTACCGAAGTCTTTTTATCTGGTATTGCGGTTGTACCAGACTTCGTTTTAGCACGGGGCGCCATCCTCCTCCACCCGAATGTGCTGGTGTACCCTCTCCATTAAGGCTTCTATTGTAAGGGGTGGCGTTATGGTGATTGAGTCCCTCAACCTATTTCCGACTGGAAGACCTCTTTTGTACTGCGCGATGGCGAGATTTGTGGGGCAATCTCCTATCTGGTTGAAGGTCTCCTAATAACGGCTGTTGTAGGATCTCAACGTCTCCTTGTCGCCCATGTCAATGAAGAGTAGCTGATCAATCTCTACTAGCATCTTGGTGTTCGTTCTGAACCTTGTCACGAACGCCTCTGCTAATTGCGCCCAGGAGGCTATGCTGCCTTCTGGTAGCCTTTCGAACCAGGTTAAATCTAGTTCACCAAGGCTGGATGGGAATAGGATGCACATCAAAGCCTCATTCCGCCGGTATACTGCCATGACCTAGCGAAAGTGGCTTAGGTGCATGTAAGGGTCTGTTTTCCCCTCGTACGTGATAAACTTAGGCTAGATGAAGCCTGAAGGTAATGGTGCGTTCTCAATCGCCGAAACGAACAGCGAGCTATGTAGCCTTGCCAATTCTTTATCTGTTGGTTCGTAGGCAAGGTGCGGTATTGGCATTCCTACCTTGACGCTTCCATGCATCCGAGGAGCCAAACGTCGAAGGGCTAAAACTCTGTACGGGTTGCGTGCCCTGGCATCCTCCTTCCGTCGTGCCCTTTCTTCAAGCACAGACCGTAAGTCAGACGATCTAGGCAACTCCGTTTGCCTGGATGATGTTTGGTGCGTACGTGAGGGCCGATAGGTGCCTCCCTCAGTGTAAGACCTCAATGTTCTCGTTCTCTTAGACCTAGAGTAACGAGTCCTGGAAGTCTTTGATTGAGTTTCACCTGTTCTGAGGCTCCTACTCTCTGCTTGCGACGGCGTGGTATGCCTACCACAATCTTCTGAGCGGCGAGAGGGCGTGTTGCTTTTGTGCCCTTCTCCTGTCGCCACCCCCTTCCCTTTTATTTGGCACTTCATTAATTCCATGCCCGCCGCCATCTTCCTGATTAACTCGTCTTGCTCCTTTACCCAATCCTCCAAAACTTGAGGGTCGATCCTCTGCCTCTGCCTATCGGGACTTGATGAGCGACGGGGGCTGTTACCCCACCTCCCCCTTGCATCCCTCCGGGGATTCTGTCGCTGGGGCTCTCGATCTGCCATGGGAGGGATGGAAGGCAAACCTTCGCGCCTCCTACCTCCCTCTGGGGTTTGCCCGTCAAAGGCGGACTGCAGCAAATCTTCATTGTGCGCCATTGCGTCTAATCTAGGAGGAAAACTTTGATCAAGAGGTTTTGTTCTTTCTGTGATCCCCATAAACGGCGCCAATTGTACGAGCAATAAATAATTTTATCGTATAATCCTGTTGATCAAGTCCGCGCTCCTCCAAACGTCGTCGCTTTACTCCCTGAAAACACAAACGTGAGCTAGCCGGCGGGTGTGTGCCAGATACCTCTCCGATGCCTAAGTCAGTAAAATAGACAAATAGACAAAATCTCTGTGTATTCGAGAATCAAAGTTGTGTTACCTCTCCAAAGGTGATGTTGTGAGCTTTTATAGGTTCCGCATGGCACAATCCTTGTAGGACTCTTATTCCTCCATGTAGAGTCCTCCTAGGAATCACACTCCTGAAGGATAATGCTTATCCTTCAACACCCCCCTCACTGCTTAAACCAAGTAAGATGGTTTTACCTCAGTTGGATGTCAATACGACCGAGCTAACATGACCACGCTAAAGCCGCAGACTAGACCGAGCTCCAACTAGCTCGGTTCTTCCTTTCATTGCGTGTGCCTCGGTTTGACATATTCTAACTGGGCTATTCATTTAATACCGAGCTAACCAAGCTTGGTGCTCCAATGCACAACGCCAAGCTAGCTAGGTTCTCGTGCAGTTGTACCTCGATTGCCTGTTGAAACCAAGCTATCCATAGCGTGCCTAGACCGAGCTATTCAACAACAAGGTTTTGAGAAAAGGCCCACAATACCTCGGCTCAGTTTGGTTTGACCGAGCTAACTGTCGTCGCTCTGACCATGCCGATCGAGCTAACTACAAAAAGCTCTTTTGGACCGGGCTAACTTCAAGGCCTTTTTACTCAGTCCTTACTGTGGCCCACAGAATGACCCATTACCCAGCTCGGCCCAATTTACATATAAATTACCCTCTCACATGATAAGAATTTATACAATCAAATGAGGTTTTTGAATTGTTTTGACTCTTGAGCAAAATCTTTACGAGTATATGATTTTGTCTTAACATTAATTGTGACTTTTATGGTCATAATTATTCTGAGTTTTCTCTGGGATTTCTATTTCATAAATTTGATTTAGAATTTTATATTTTGATTTACATCAGAATTGCGAGAGCGTATTAATATTTTCATGTGGTAATATCCTCACAAGAGAAAATTAATTTTCACATTTTCTCTAGAATACTTAAAATGTAAGAATGCTTGGAGGGTTTTACTAATGTAACGGTTCTGATAGTAGGTTCACAGAGAATCTCAATTCTTTGTCTAGGACAAAGTTAGAGTAGAAGTAAAAATGACTTCGTTAACTTCTAAGGAACACCTCTATGTCTATAAATTGAGTTCAGAAATGAGAGAGACATAGAGTACCGGTAAGTCTTGACTTATTTAAAGACTTAATATCGTAAGACATTTGTTATCAGTTGTGAGTATTATTTGAGAACAATATAGTGGATCCACTAACTACTCAATGATATATAAAGAAGAAGGTTAAATGAAAAATAGCGGTTGCTAACTAGAATGTTTGACCAGAGAGAAAATGAGGGAAAGTTCATCGAGGGAAATGTGATAAAAACCTATTAATTTGGGTTGCCAACCTAGTTGATTGGAGATCCTAAGATCTAGGTTCAAAGGGACAACCGAATTATGGATGACTCATCAGAAATCACTAAGGGAGTCTATCTCCTATCCATTCCGATGATGAGAGTGATATTTGTAACATGTGTTATATGTAGGTGACCTAGGGTAAGTGATGCTTTTACTTATGTCTTGAAAAAACTAGAGGGGTATCTTTAAAGAGGGATTTTTTCAAAATAAGAATCACCTATATGAATGTAAAGGGGCTACTTCAACCTTCTATGAAAATTGATAAGGCTGAATTCTCTAAAGCACTCATGAAAATCAGGAATTGCCCAAGGCCAAAATGGACACAACCATGAGATCTAAGTTGTGTCTTGAGATATTCTGTGTGAATTCTATTGTCTTGGCTTACACAGACAGCTGAACAGTTCAAGGCATTGTTTCCACTGATTAGCTAGTAAGTCCAATAGTCTTTCACTGAGGAAGGTTCAAAGCCAAATGCTACCTATCCCATGCAGGATATTGCCAATTGAATTCTTTTTGAGACTTTTCCTCATTTCATTCATGTGGGAGATTGTTAGAAAAATGGTTTGGAAACCCATTAATAGATGAATGGGAAATTGATTCCAAAGTGCACTATTTGAGAATGGTTTTAAGACAAAATTTATTTAATTTAAAATTTGATTTTATTTAAATGAATTCAATAATTTTTTGGATCAAAATTGAATGGGATTCAATTCAAAATTCGAATTCTTTTGAAAGAACAATCATGTCATTTTTTGTTGCACTTTTTCATGAAAAATAGATGACTCTTTTGAAAAGTCATCATGACCATTCGAAGAGCCACCAATTCACCTCTATGCTCCCATTGCATTCATTGTACATCGAATTCATCTTGTATTTCTTTTTTTTCTGCACTCTGTCTTTTCTGTAAGAGAATTTTGCACAGTATGACCTGCAATGGTAGTGCTACTTCTGCAAGGTTCGATCATTGTATCTTGGGAGATGAATGTCCAATAAAAACTCGTGAGCACTGTAGCGAGAGACGAATTTGTCTTAAGGAAATTGTGTCCAACACAAGTCTCGATCAAACTATTTTTCGTTTTTAGATTTTTACAATCTGTTTTTAAGTTTTTTACTTTTATATAAGTATTTTTGATTCTTTGTATATGGTTTGGTTTGGTTTTACCTAAACAATTTACGTTATATTCAACTTATATATTTTTTATTATATATAATTTGGTAATATATTTGGTGCAATTATTACGTATTAATTGTACACATAATAATTATTCCAACAACATCAACCCTCAATCCAATACCAACAATATGAATATCTAAGCATGAGTAAATAATACATATCAATTCTTAATAGAAATTTAATATGCGGTATGTTCAATTCCATTCATTCTCATATAATCTTATTCCTATGTCAATGAAGTACAATACATGAGTTCAACCCACAAAAGTAACAAGTTATGCATTCTCAACAAATAATTGGCACTACAGATGGCCTAAGGCTTTACACAAAAAAGATAGATCAATGGTCTCACATGTTCACAATCTATAGCCACTTCATCACTTCGGATCACCACCAACACTAAAAGTGTTTATTAACAACGGGGTGAGCAAAAATTATAGTGGGAGTATGCAACTAGCATGCTAAATATGTAATTCTAAGGCATTTGGTCATGATGTGATACATAGCATTATATATATATACTAGGGATAATCTGTGCCTGTAGGCACTGCCAACAATTGTTTTGGTATCACGTGCTACAAAACTCAAAGGTAATAAATCAATTCAAAATGGTAATATCACTCTGATTTAAAACTTCACATATGAGAAACTGAAATTGTTTCTACATATTGAATTAGCGAAAGCATTTATAAATTTCAAAATTAAAGTCCAAAAAATAAACTATATATTTGAATGTAGCATAAGCAAAGAATCAAGAAATATTTGCTAAACTTAAAGTCCAAATAGCAAATTTTAGATTTTTATCCACGTCAAAATGACACATCTATACACTATAGTGAGTTAGAATGGGATAACCTTCAATAAAAAAATGCTATTGAATTAGTATCATAACTGGTAACCCTTTCGCTTTTTCAGGTTTCAATGCCTTCAAATAAAGGTCAATGAACATTTTGGTATAAAATTTTGGTACAAAAAAATCATCCTAACTCCCCCCCCCCCCCCCCCAAAAAAAAAATTAACATGAGAGAGCCAACCAATGACACACCGGTAGAAGCAATGTAACCCAAAGTTTCTAATATGGATCAATGACCTGCAACAAAATCACTCGCTTAAATTCGCTTCAAAAAGCCAATAGAAAAATCAAAAGAAATTGTAACATGAAAAATCGCATCAAAATACATATGAGAAATAGGAAAATCAATAGCTATGAATTAAGAAGAATTGAACATAACTATTATGGCCAATTGAATTATGTCATTCAATGGCGATGTAAGAATAGACATATGTATGCATTGCTAAAGTAAACAAATGAATAGAAAAGAAAATAATAGTATAGATAGACCAATTGAGAATGCCGATAAATCATACAAACCTCCAAATAGAATTAAACTCAAATTTTGTAAGGGGAGTAAATAATTTTCTTTATTAAGACTAAGAGAGTCTCGTTATAAGGAAGAATTATTTTTGAAGGCTGTAAAACCAAACAAAATTAAATTTTAAAGCAATTAAAGCTTACCTCGTGAGAAGTATCCATTTTTGGATAATCATGCTCCTTTGAGTTTCCATCCCTGTGATAATGCATAACTCATTTTCTAGTTGAAGCATTATGTATAACAATTGGTAGGCAACAAAAAAAGAATCAAACTTGAAATCAATGTTAATGGGCAAATCTAACTAAAATTAAACCCAAGGTTCATTAAATAAAATTAACTGTACTATTTTTTTAAACCAAGATTATAACCAAATACTTATAAAAGATACTTACCACAACTGAAAACCGAAAGAGAGAGAATGAAACCAAATTAAACATAATTAAGTAGAGAAATGAAACAGTTAAAAAGAGAATGAGAAAAACATAATTAATACTCCAAATGATATAAACAAAATAGTTACATAGGGGAACTAAATTAAACAAAATAAAGATAAGTTTCCGAAAATCAGTACATGAAAATTGATTTTAGAAACCCATTCAGAAACCCTTTTTAATAATCGTGCTAGTTCATTTATCATTTTAATATTTTTGGAATCAAAACCATTCAGAAATGCATTTAAATCTAACACATTTTAAAAAATCATTACATGTAGATGGGTTTCTAAAATCTAAACCATTTCAAAAAATCATTACATGAAATTCACGGCTTTTCCTCACCTCAATCCCAACACCACCTTTGCCGCAAACCAACCAATTGACATGCCTACTAAAAAAAAGAAAAAGAAAAAGGGATTAGTTGGTTTGTATGCTTTCTAGGTGATTGATAACATGTTGTATACTCCAAATCAATCACCAAGAATTTGCCCACAACATTTAAGAGGGCACTTCACCAACATTGGATTGAAAGTGAAACTACCTTTTTCTTCACTTATGAGGTACCATTATGCATAATCATCCAATTAAAAGTATAAAGTAGGTTTAAACTACTTCAAGCATAAAGTAAGTTTATGCCATCACTCATTACTCCAGGATAACTAACTAATAACATAGATGGTCTACTGAATTAATTTAGTTCCAAACCCAAGGGTGTGTTTGGTTTGCTTTTGAGAGAGTGATTTTCAAAAAAAAATTTGGGGAGAGAGTTTAGAATTTTTTTTGGTTTGTTTGGTTGTATATTTGAAAGTAGTTTTGGAGTTTGGGAGTTTGGAATAATTTGATATTTTGTTGGAATTGAGTAGATGTGTGTGAGAGAAAAAGTAATTGAGAATGGGAGAGGAGAGAGAAAAAGTGATTGATTGATGTGTAAAAGAGAGAAAGTGATTTTGAAATTTTTTTGAGAAAAACCACAAACCAAGCAAAATTTTGGAATTTTTTTATCAAAAACAACTCTCCCAAAAGCAAACCAAACAAGCCCCAAATATTTGAAGAAAAAAAGAAACAGCCAATTGGCTTAAAACTGGCTTTTGTTACTCTAGACCTCTTTACTGTTTTTCTTTTACAAATTCTTTTTAGACCTCATTGAGCCAATCTCAGCATTGTTTATAGAGTCTTACAAAATAACTGGCAAATCTGAAAGTATAATTTTTTTTTTTTAATCACAACTTATAATCCTCACTCTGAAAGTAAAATAAAAATTGAGAGGAGAAGAAGAAGAGGAAAAAAAAAAAGTGAAAAATCTAAAATTCCCGGAGATGTATTAATTTTATGCAGTAAACAACAATTCCAATCAAACAATCAAGACAAATCGACACAACGATTTTAACGTGGAAAAACCACAATTGGAGCGTCTCCAATTGTGATAAAAAAAATCACGAGCCAAAGCCACAAAACAATCCACTAAAAAGATACAAAGGAATTACACAAGTATACTCTTAATTACCTAGCGAATCCATGCCCGAATCGAACTAACCCCTATGTGCCTTTTCCAGCCCTGTCTTTACATTGGAATTATCTTGCGCAATGTTGAATCCACGACGATGAGCTACTCTGGAATCCACCAAAGCTTCAGGCCCAAATTTTACGGAATCCACCGAAGAACAACTCTCTCTTTTTTGAATAAAACAAACTAAGAAACCCTTTGATATAATCTACTCAATTCATAATTAAACTTTCATAGATATCAAAGGAAACAAGCAAAGAAGCTCCAACTTGAGAAGAAGATCTGGAAGCTGTACCCTAAAACCAGACTAAACCGTAACTTTTATAGCAAACAGATCCGCGATCTCCGCTCGAGCGCAAGAATAGCCTCTCGAGCGAAAAAACAACTTCGACTGCAAAGTGCAAAGATGATAGGATTAAGATCACAAACTCCTCTACATAGGCACAATTCGGGTTGGATTCACATCTAAATACTCATAGCCTCACTTAAATAAAAGATTGAATAAAATTATAACTGAAAGGAGTTTTGTCAAATGGGATTGCCAATAACAAAAACCTAACAGAAAGGAAAGAATAGGCTCACCTCTTGTACAAAATAACAAATGATTTTCACCCAACGAAACTAAAATATATTGAGTTAAGAGTCAAAGGGGTAAAGGGAAGAAGAAAAAAAAAATTGACTCTAACCCATCCAATCAAAATTTTAATTTATTATAATCATATTTGTTTGTCACATCTATTTTAAAATGAACATACAATTGTGCCTACAGTGTATAAATTTTAAAATGAAAATTTTAACTAAATATAAGCACTGGTAGAGTTATAGGGTGTGGAAAAAGTAATAGGCAAAGTTATTCTATTGAATTAACTTGATCTAAATTTCTCTTCCACCCCCAAAATCACCTATATCAAGAAGAAAAATTCCAATAAAAAGAAACTCAATATATAAACTTCTAGTTCCCCAAACAAAGATATAAAATTGTGAAGAAAAAAAAAGGCTCACTTGTTTAATGGACCATTGTGCCATTGCTCTCCATTTCTTGAAACATTCACTAATAGACCCAAACAACACTTTCATTTATTGTATAACCTGAATTTTTCAAGTTTAATCAAAACAAAGTAAAACAACTTGTTTTTGAAAAATCAAACATAAAGGTATTCTAAAAAATGCTAATTTTTAAAATTATAGTAGAAATTATCACAATGATTATCATCAAAATTGTATGAAATTCAAAAATTAAAATAGAAGACCCAAATTATCACCATAAAAAAATCAAGTACTCGCTCTTCTTGGTTCTGCACCTAGCTAATAATCCAGAAGATAGCCAACATGTAAATGAAGCCTAGCTAATAAAAATTAAAGATTCTTAATTTCACAACATGTAAAATGAAGCCAAGTAGAACAATAGATAAGCAACAAATTATTGACAAATCCAAAGGAAAATCCCCGCACCCCCTTGTGGAGCACGGGTTCGGGTTACTTCCTTCCAACTATTGTGCTTCTTATTTGCTTTTTTACTCCAGTCCAGGCTATTCATGATCTTCATTCTGTGTTTGCTCACCTTTCAGACAAAAAAAGGCACAGACATCTCTAGAATCTAGCCTGAAGACCAGAGAGAAAAAAGAGAAAGTATAGATCGAGAAAGTAACATTAGCTACACCAGACCAGACACACCTTTTTTTGTTATCCTATTTTTTGACTGACCAGATCGATCGCCCCTCAACCAACTAAGACATTTCTAAGCAGTTCCTTTCACCCCCTATCACTTAAAGGCAGAGCTAACCCTAAATTCTATTGCTCTCTAAAAGGCTTGCCTATTCTATTGGTCAAGCTTGGATCAATTGAAGGCAGACCAATTACCTAATCAAACGGTTTGATTAGCCGATCCGAGGAACCCAACCTGGAGTTGAGCTTCTTTTCATCATCGCCTTCCACCCTTGGCTATTTTCTCAAGATTCAATTCATGGTCAGGGTAGGAATCTTCAATCAATCTGGTCAACCTCGGGAAAAAGACCTAAAGGAAAGGGATCACCTGGCACTGCTGTCAGCTTAGTCCTCTCTGTCATTGGTTTTCTAATTCAGCTTGGAGCATTTCACAAAAGAATCTTTCATCCTTGGGCCTCACTTCCACTGATTTCAGATACTGAATTATTAGACACAATTCATACTGATATATATAGTCCCTTTACTGTTCCAACTATTTCTGGACATAAATATTTTATTACTTTTATTGATGACTTTTCTAGGTATACTTATGTGTATCTTATTCGTGAAAAATCAGAAGCACTGGATATGTTCAAACTCTATAAAGCTGAAGTTGAAAGTCAACTTGACAGACGGATTAAAAGTGTAAGATCTGATAGAGGTGGTGAATATTATGGTAGATTCACTGAGTCGGGTCAAAATCCAAGTGCTTTTGCTTTATTTTTGGCTGAGAATGGTATTTTTGCTAACTACACAATGCCTGGTACACCTGAGCAAAATGGTGTAGCTGAGCGACGAAACCGTACTCTTTTGGACATGATGAGAAGCATGATGAGTAACTCTTCTTTGCCAGATTACTTGTGGGGTGAAGCTTTAAAAACTGCTGTACATGTTCTTAATAGGGTTCCTAGTAAGGCTGTGCCTGTAACTCCTTATGAGTTGTGGGTTGGTAGGAAACCTAATTTGAATTATTTACATGTATGGGGTTGTCCTGCTGAAGCAAAAATTTTCAACCCACAAATAAAGAAATTAGAGCCTAGAACTATAAGTTGTTATTTCATTGGATATCTTGAGAGATCAAAGGGTTTTAGATTTTATTGTCCCGCTCATAGCACAAGAATTGTTGAAACTAGAAATGCTGTGTTCTTAGAGGATGAAAACATTAGTGGGAGTATGAATCTCAAAAATATTTCTTTGGAGGAAAATCGTGATTTTACGCCTTCCACGATTATCCAAGAAAATGTTGTACCTAAAGCTATTGGTACACAAGAGATTTCTCACATTGGAAAAGAGGTTGTCCCAGTTGCAGAACAACCTTTACGCAGATCACAAAGAGAAAAAAAACCAGCCATATCATATAACTATGAGGTTTACCTAAATGAGTGTAATATAGGCTTGGAGAACGATCCTATTTCTTATGCCCATGTCATGAAAAATGGAAATGCAACTCAATGGTTAAATGCCATGAAAGATGAGTTAAAATCCATGAAAGACAACAATGTCTGGGATCTTGTAGAATTGCCTAAGGGAGCCACAACTGTTGGATGCAAATGGGTTTTTAAAACCAAGCGTGATCCTAAAGGCAATGTTGAAAGATACAAGGCCAGATTAGTTGCTAAAGGATACACTCAAAAAGAAGGAATAGACTATAAGGAAACTTATTCTCCCGTTTCTAATAAAGATTCCTTGAGAATAGTCATGGCCGTAGTAGCTCATTATGATTTAGAGTTACATCAAATGGACGTTAAAACAGCTTTTTTGAATGGTGACTTGCATGAAGTGGTCTACATGGACCAACCTGAAGGTTTTTAGGATGAAAGCAAGGAAAATATGGTTTGTAGGCTTAAGAAGTCCATATATGGTCTAAAGCAGGCATCTCGACAATGGTATCTTAAATTTCATGAAAGTTCTCACCAAATTTGATTTTAAGGATAATGTGGTTGATCAATGTATCTACCTTAAAATCAGTGGGGGCAATATCTGCATTATGGTTTTGTATGTTGATGGTATATTGCTTGCTACCAATAATTTGGGTATGATACAAGAGACAAAGAAATTCCTTACAAGAAATTTTGAAATGAAAGATCTTGGTGAAGCCTCTTTTGTCATTGGGACGGAAATTCACTGAGATAGGTCTCATGGTATTTTAGGATTGTCCCAAAGAGCCTATATCGAAAAGGTTCTTAAAAGGTTCAACATGTAAAACTGTTCAAGTAGTGTTGCCCCTATAGTTAAGGGTGATAAATTTAGTGAATTTCAGTGTCCCAAAAATAATTTAGAAAGGGAACAAATGAAAGAAATTCCTTATGCCTCTGCAGTTGGGAGCATTATGTATGCTCAAGTTTGTACACGTCCTGACATAGCATTTGTAGTTGGTATGCTTGGTCGATACCAAAGCAATCCCGGACTTGATCATTGGAAAGCAGTTAAAAAAGTGTTGCGATATTTACAAGGCACTAAGGATTACATGCTCACTTATCAAAGAATAGACAGCCTTGAAGTGGTTGGTTATTCAGATGCTGATTATGCTGGATGTAAAGACACTCGAAAGTCCACTTCTAGGTACATTTTTATGCTTGCTAATGGACCCATTTCATGGAAGAGTCATAAGCAGACTCTGACAGCTTCTTCTACTATGGAGGCAGAGTTCATAGCATGTTATGAAGCCACATGTCATGCAGTATGGCTAAAGAATTTCATATCTGGATTACAATTTGTCGATTCAATTTTGAAGCCCTTACAGATTTACTGTGATAATGATGCTGCTGTGCGGTTCTCCAATAATAACAAAACTTCAGGAGGATCAAAGCATATTGATATCAAGTATCTAGTTGTTAAAGAAAGGGTTCTGAATCAGACTGTTTCCATCTCACATATTGGTACTACACTCATGTTACCAGATCCTTTAACTAAAGGTCTCACACCTAAACTCTTTCAAGAACATGTTGCGCGCATGGGCTTAGTAGAAAGTTTACCATGTTTAGACTTGAAATGAGTGTATTATGTTCGTGATAAATGTTATGTTATAATCATCTTCTGTTAGTAATGATTATGTTTGTTGTTTTCATTCTTCATACTTGTGCACAATTTAGAAGAAGATGTAAACAACGGGACCGTTATAGATGAATTAGCATTAATCACCATTATGTTGCTAATGTCATCTCTATGTTTTAAGATTCACTTATTCATGTTGATGGAAAATATTAACACTATAACTATTTTACAGTCTTGATCAATGTGTAAATCACTGACTGCAATGATTTGGTGCTAATAATTTCATTGAATAGAATCTAATGGTGATGGTGCAATCATGTGGTCTGTTTGGAAACTCAAGAATGAAGCAATCTTTAATGGAAGGCAATTTTGGCTCGATGATTTTTGTGATTTGATTAAGGCGAGTGTGGCATTCTAGGTTAACTTACAGCAAATTAGAAATTTGCCTACCAGTTAAAGTTGCTTCTAGGTTGAGTTGTCTTTGTAATGCCGTTGGCTTGCCTCTGGGTATGGGTGGGGTTGCAGTGATTCTGGCAACAATTCAGTGATAGTTCTGTATTATCTGGGTTGCTTAAATACTCCGTCCAACTCTGATGCAATTGCTAATGTCTGTTATTGTTTGTTGATGGTTGTGGGTTGCTGGGTGGCGTTTATGGTAGCATGGGGGTGGTTGTCTTGTTCTTGGTTGATCCAAAAGTCCGTTATGAGGTGGATGGGGTGTGTCTCTTTGAGGGTTGTTTGCTTTTGTTTTTTCTTATTGTTTCCTCTGTGGGTTGGTCTCTCATCAACTTGGAGCTTGGAGTTCGTGCTAGCAGAAGATTTCGTGTGCATCTTGGTGTCAACCTGGTTGGGATCTTGATATTTCACTGTGATACTTTTTGCACCTTCCTCTTTATTGATGTATCTTATCATACTTTGTAAGTTTTCATCAATAAAATTTCTTCTTTTGCTGATCAAAAAATATCAGTCGATATATATGGAGATTTTGGACTTTCAGTACCAATATTCTCGAACATATAATTGCATCACTAATATCAATATCTATTATAAAACGATTTATGATGGGTTAGTAACTATTTCTTAAGAGTCAGCATGACGTGCCACTCTTATCTTATTTTCATTGGTCGTGCCGATAGATTTGTGTTGAAATATCTATTCATCAAACTATTTACTACTCAATAGGCTATTGAAGCGTTAGCTGACCCTAATCTTAGACCACTCAATTAATTTTCCTACGGTTGAGCTTTTCTCCCTTGACTATGCATTATATTTTTTTGTTAGGACTCAGATTCTCTCCAGACCATGCTATTCGAGTTCATAGGGTCCACCACGGATCTTATTTCAATGATCTAAATCGTTCAATTTATACAACTCGTCGAGTGTTTCATTCTTGCGAAAAATCACGTTTATCGGATGTCAATAGCTACTTGATCGGATCATATTTCTATCAACAATTTATTTTGAAAATCATATTTACCGTTGACAGAAATATGATTTGATCAAATAACTATCGATATTTGATCATTGTGATTTTTTTTCAAAGATGAAGTACTTGGTGAGTTCTATACATTGAACAGTTTGAATCATCAAAACAGGACTTGTGGTGGGCCTCCATAAGTCCAATAGCATGCTCAAGTCCGATTCCGAACTGTTAAGAAACCTAGCCCTTATTGTTAAATTATAGTTGTTGATTGGTGGTAACCCTCCTTAGTTGGGTGGATCTTAAGACTCAAATTTTATCAAATTATTCACACGAGTGTGATCACACCCATATAAGTAATTTGGTAAAAATTTTAATAATTCATTTGGTGTCAACATTTTTGTTATTTTATTATTAGTTGGGAAGCTTCCCTTGGAAGTTTTTTTGGTACCTGCAAGTCAAATAGAAGAAAAGAGACATTTGTTTCAAAGAGCCGAGAGAGAGACAAAAGAGAAGAGAAAAAGTTAAGTGGGTTTTTTTCCTTGGTTCAAGCCACGATCGGATGGTTATTTCTCACCTGATCTTGATAAAATTTTAGTCTATTGTTTACAAATAAAAGCTATACGTATTGATCGGAGTCGATTTCGTCAAAACTCTCTTGAATGGGTAGTTTGGAATATCTACTTTGATGAGACTTAAATTTTTATCTTTGTTGATTTTGTTAAAATCCACCTTTATGGTGATGATATAATTATTGATTAGTAATCTAAGAATATCCTCTTGATGGTTGTATGCCTTCAGTTGTGACTACATATTATTATTTATTCTATAGTGAAAGTTTAATTAGGAATTGAATCCATGGATGAATTGCCGAACCACGTAAATATAACCTCTTGTAACTAGTTTTGTTCACTTTAATTTTCCGGTTAATTTCACTTTTACCCCCCTAAACTTTTAATTTGATCTACTTCCTCCCTAAACTTATGGATTTCAATTATAGTTGTCGAATTCTTCACAGCCGTTTGGAACAAGTAACGGCAAGTAGTGTTGTTAGTATTTTACAATTCAATACATTTCAGAAAGAAATCAATCACTGTGTTTGGTTTGAGTTTTCTGGATTAAGTTTTTTAAAAACTGAATTTTTTGATTTTCGTGTTTTTTTGTTTTTAGTGAATATTTTTAAAATTTTAAACATTTTTTTTACTTTTTTAGATGCACCTTACTTAGATGTGTCTAAAAAGTAAAAAAATTGTGAAAAAATATTTTAAAAAATTAAGAAATACATAAAAATACAAAAAATATACTAAATTCTTGTATTTTTTTGTATTTTTGGTATTTAGTGAATTTTTAAATGATTTTTTTTTACAATTTTTTTACTTTTTAGGTGTATTAATATTAGGTGTGTCTAAAAAGTAAAAAATTTGCATCAAATATTAAAAGGATTCAGTAAAAACAAAAAAACACGGAAAATAAGAGTGTAGAATTTTCTGAAAACTGTTTTTAAAAAATGGGAACCAAGCAAAGTGAATATTATCATCAATACGTATCTTAAATTAAATGTATCTTACCATACACTTACGATATGTGATGTGATATACGATACGCAATGCATAATGCGATACGTATGTTATACTTAAATTTCTTTAGCAAATTTGAATAAAAAATATTCAAATTATTTTCTGTAAATTAATATTGTGAAAAAATTTTATAAACTGATCAGAAAAAAGCTATTTTTGATATGAGAATGGTATTTTTTAGTTTATTTTTCGACCTTTTTGACATATCTATTGTATGGTATTAAGAATTTTGCGTAATTAATTTATGCCTTCTAAAGATAATATGTATTGCTGTATGTATATATTTAATTTAGGACAAATTACCTACACCTCCCTTGAGGTTTAATGAAATTACAAATTCCCTCCTGAGGTTTCAAAAATTACATCTTCTCATATCATAAATTGACTAAAATGTCCTTTTGACGAATAAGGGAAAATTACCTACACTCCCTTGAGGTTTAGCTAAATTACAGATTTCCTCCTGAGATTTAGCTAAATTACAGATTTCCCCTTGAGGTTTAGCTAGATTATCATTTTTAAATAAGTTATGAAATGCAAAATTAAAATGGAAAAACACTTATCACACTACGAAAAATTAAGGTTTTAGATACCAAAATTTAGGGACAAAATTATTTTTAGGGGACTAAATATTTTTGTTGCAAAAAGTGTCGTTATTATATTTTTAGTAACGAAAATTGAACATTAGTGATTAATTATTATCTTTTTGGTATCAAATTTTTTTCTCAAAAAATAAACTAGTTTGAGACCAAATTATTTTTTCCATAAGAGTATATTTATTATTGATATTTTTGAAATTTTATCGACAAAAACCTTATTTTTGACTTTTCAGAGCGACCTTTTAGTGACTATTCTTACAACAATAAAAATTAGTCCCTAAATGTCTTTTGCAACAAAATTTTTACTTTTAGGGATCAAAAAAATTGGTTTCTAAAACTCTTATATATTGTAATGTCAGATAGTGAAAATATCATAAAATTAACAAATAATTAAATAAGTTAAAAATACAAAAAAATGGCTTGTCAAAAAATTCTTAGAATATGTTTGGTTTGATTTTTGAAAATTTATTTTTAAATTTTTTGTAAAAAAATTAAAAATTAATTTGTTTAAGAAATTAAAATAATAAATAAATATTATTTTTATAGAATTTTATCTTTAATAATTTTTACAAATCAAATATATTTTTTCATATTTATTTTTATTAAATTAGTTTTTATTTTATATTTTTTAAATTCTAAATTTTTTTTCTAAACAACAAATCAAACATGGTTCAAAAAACTTTTTTTTTTTTTTTTTTTTCAATCTAACGTAATTCTTTTATAAATTTTGTTGATTTATCAAAGGGATTTCAGTAAAGGCAATATCGTCCATCAATTTTTATTTTGGTAATGTCAACTAACCATTCTTAACGTTTAGTTAACGGTAGGCGTTAAATTGTTATGCGAATATAAACCTCAGGGAGCGGGATGTAATTTCTCAAACTTCAGAGGGAATCTATTATTTAGCTAAACCTCAAAGGAGGTTTAAGTAATTTGCCTTTTAATTTAAGGAACTTTATTTTTGCAATTGATAGAATTATATATTGTTTAATATTTTATTCTTATAAGATACTTAATTTTATGTGGGTTTTTTTTTTAAGGGTCCCTGGTATTAAGATTTTATAGCATAAAGGACATCTAATATTTTCATAATGTCTAAAGTCCCTCAATTTGATTTAGAGAAGTTTCATCCAGAGAATTTCTCTGGACTTCCCAAAGAAATTCTAGACCGGAGAAATTCTCTCAAACCTAGAGAAATTTCGATTTTGTTGAAAAAATCGCTAATGCAGAAAAAAAGTCCAAAGTCAGAACCATAAATACAATAACAACAATCAATTTGGAGTTGAAAAGTAGAAATCAAACCCAAAGAAATTCTCTGTTTCTCTCTAGAGAAATTTCGATTTTGTTGAAATGCCTCCAAAAGTACAAAGCTAAACATTAAGATACTTAATTTTAATATTTTATTCTTATGAGATATTTAATTTTATATTGGGTTTTTTTTTTAAGGGTCCCTGGTGTTAAGATTTTATAGCATAAATGACACACTACAACATTTTCTTAGTTTAGTGACATTTGAAAATGCCACAAAATTATTCTTCTAATGACATTTTTTGGTCTTGTGGCATTTTGAACAAGTGGCACTTCTATCGGTGCCACGGCAGATACTTGCAAGTGACACTGCACCATCATGGTTGAAAACTTTCAATGACATTTTAATGTCATGGTAGATACTATTTGTGGCACTATCAAGCGCCATTAAAAAAAGAGTTAGTGACACTTGTAAGTGTCATTACACCATCAAGACTAAAACCTTTCAGTGACACTTTAATGTCATGGTAGGCACTATTTGTGACGCTATCAAGTGTCATTCATGACGATAATTCGTTGTAGAACAATTTGATCCGCTCTTGCGGAGACTCGAACCGCCAACCTTCCGCACCATAAACCTTATACACCACACTCTTCCCACTACACCTCTATAGCATCACATGATTATATATGCAACATATATTATTTATATAGTACATACAT
Source organism: Camellia sinensis (assembly GCF_004153795.1). Taxonomy (NCBI): domain Eukaryota; kingdom Viridiplantae; phylum Streptophyta; class Magnoliopsida; order Ericales; family Theaceae; genus Camellia; species Camellia sinensis. The sequence goes on along the minus strand of NW_021025452.1, from coordinate 546,967 downwards.
CCATATTAATATAAAAGTATATGTATAAACATAGTTATTTTATTGAACATAATTTATGCAAAATAAACTATTCACTACCAAAATAAAAAAAAAAAGACCACTTTTGGCAACTAAAAATATTTTTTAGTCGCCAATTCTATGCTTTTGGCTACTAATTATTTTTTAGTTGCTAAAAAACTTAACTTTTGTCGACCAAAATCGGATTTAGTCGCCGAAGATGCACTTTCAGCTACCAAAATTTTGGTCACCAAAAAATTTTATTCCCACATTAGGATTTTAGTTCTCCCGCGCTAAAAATGACCACTTTTGGCGACTAAACTTTTTTTTTTTGTCGTCAATTGTAGACTTTTGGCTACTAAAATTTTTTTTGGCACCAAAAATTTAGAAAGAGAAAATGAATGGGGAATTTGGAAAGAGATTTGAAAAGGAAAAAGGAAAAAGGAAAAAGGAAAAAAGAAAAGATAGGTGAAATGTGAATAAAATCTATATAATAAGACAGAAGAGTTTTTGAATTTGTTTTATATACATTTGTCTTACTATAACATTTGAGCAACTGAGATGACTTTTAATAACAACATCCAACGCTCAAAAATATATGAACCAATCTACGGATTTCAGATTTCCACCCATAAACATCTTCCTCACGTCCACGTGTTAACCCACAATGCTCTCTCTTTCAAAGTCATCTCTCTCTCTTTGTCTCTCCCTTTTCCATGCTTCTCTTAAACCTACGTCTACGTCCACGCTTCTCTCAAACCCACGTCCACACCTCTCTCTCTCTCTCTCTCTCTCTCTCTCTCCCCCTTGTGGCATTTTCTAAAAATATGCCACTAGTGTAGTGTCACTAAAGTATGTTTTTGTTGTAGTTTTGTGACTCTTGTTCATTGAAATGTCACTAGAGCCTTTTATGTTTGTCGTTTTGTGGTATTTTTCAAAAACGTGCCACTAAATATCATTTTTTGTGGCATTTTCTAAAAATATGCCACTAGTGTAGTGCCTCTAAAGTATGTTTTTGTTGTAGTTTTGTGACACTTGTTCATTGAAATGTCACTAGAGCCTTTTATGTTTGTTGTTTTGTGGCATTTTTCAAAAACGTGCCACTAAATATCATTTTTTGTGGCATTTTCTAAAAATATGCCACTAGTGTAGTGCCACTAAAGTATGTTTTTGTTGTAGTTTTGTGACACTTGTTCATTGAAATGTCACTAGAGACTTTTATGTTTGTCGTTTTGTGGCATTTTTCAAAAACGTGCCATTAAATATCATTTTTTGTGGCATTTTCTAAAAATATGCCACTAGTGTAGTGCCACTAAAGTATGTTTTTGTTGTAGTGACATCTAATATTTTCATAATGTCTAAGGTCCCTCAATTTGATTTGGAGAAATTTCATTCTCTCAAACCTAGAGAAATTTCGATTTTGTTGAAAAAATCGCTAATGCAGAAAAAAAATCCAAAGTCAGAACCATAAATACAATAAGAACAATCAATTTGGAGTTGAAAAGTAGAAATCAAACCCAAAGAAATTCTCTGTTTCTCTCTAGAGAAATTTCGATTTTGTTGAAATGCCTCCAAAAGTACAAAGCTAAACATTAAGTTTCTGTTTCTATCAAAGAGACATTTCAATTCTACTGAAATTAATCATACTTTTCTCTCCAAGAGTACACAAGGAAGAATACCCAAGAAAGTGTCAATACAATGTCTCCAACAACTAGCCTCAGCTAATCATGGTCGAGTATTTCAAGCTTCCTCTCAAAGTAAATTCTCCAGATCGTTATGGCAACATGAAGAAGCACATACCCTTTAGCAAAGAAGATATAAAACTCTCTGTCCTTAACAAATGCCACCATGAATAGAAGAAACCCAATGGCAAACAAAAGCAACCCAGAAAACGACTCCGAAGTACGAATCAAGAGCTCATCATGCATAACATCGTTGTTTCTGCTTCGTGTATTTGAATGAATTTCTCTGGTTTGGACCAGAGAATTTCTTTGGTTTAGACTGAATTTTCTTTGGTTTGAATTGAAATTTCTCTGTATTGGTCCAGAGAAATTCTTTGGTTTAGACTGAATTTTCTCTGGGTTGGTCCAGAGAAATTCTCTGGTTTGAATTGAATTTTCTTTGAGTTGGTCTGAATTTTCTCTAGGTTGGTTTAGAGAAATTCTCTGGTTTGGACTGAATTTTCTCTGGGTTGGTCCGGAGAAATTCTATGGTTTGGTCAAGAGGAGAAATCTGAACAACCAGAGATAAATATGTATCAAAATATATAATCATACACTACATCAGTTTATATACACACACATACATGTGTATATATATAATCATACTTGTATATACATAATTTATACCTGTAGCGAGTGTATTCCCCAAAATGTATGATTATATACCTATTCTATTCTTGTTATGTAGTTAACCTTCTATTGAACTGGTGGGCTCTTCATTTGAATTTCCCAGACCTTTTACTAATGGCTAATTTAATTACTTGTAGAAGTATCAACCTTACGCCTTAGACCCAAATCTTAGCAGTGCCCTAGCTTCAGTTCTTTGGGAACTCAACCTTCTATCTAAGCATCATCATTATCTAACTGTTTCAACGCTAGCGTTGACCATTTCAACGTTGAGCAATGCTCAGAACCAGGTTTATCATTCCAACATGTTGGCGATTATCAAAGGAGAAAGTGACAAAGAAGACATCTTTGGAGTGGCTGACGAATCGGCAGACAGTGATGTCGGTGGAGAGGTTTGAGAGGCGGAGCTCGTAGTCCCAGCTGTCGGAGAGAGCGAACTGGTTGTCGAAAGAGAGGACAACGTCTTTGACGAAGTGAGAGCGGCTGACGAGCTGGATCAACGAGAGAGAGAGAGAGAGAGAGAGCAGTGAGGAGAGAGAGAGAGAGGGGGTGAGGGCTTGAAAGTGTGAGATATATCAAATTTCTCTATAAAAACCTTAGACATCATAAAATAATATTGTGAATCTCTTCTATTATTAAAAATAAAAGAGGACCTTAGACTAATTTTTCTTTCTTTATAATTATATTTATTTTTTTTTATCTATTTTTAAAGATATTAAAATATCTTATGACACGCAATTCAGAAAATTAAAAAACGATACACATATTTCGATTTGACAACAATGACTACAAGCAGTCCACGTGCTTTGCATCTGACAAATTCGTGCATAAAGATGACACAATCGTCATTGTAAAAGCCCTAGGACTTTAATGATCTAGGGTTTTCATTCTCTGCGATTGAAGATGAAACACTAATATGCAATCTGAAATCTGAAGCCGGTCTCTGCGACTGTGATGGATACAAACATAATAAGTTCATTTATTGAATAATAAAACTACCTATATGATGGAAAAATGATAAGTTCTTTTCGAATTTTTTTGTGTTTTTTAGTCAAAAAGTCACTAAAAAAATTAAAAAGCTAATAATCTTTGTCAAAAAGTCAAAAAAATTCATTTTCTTTCTATTTTTTTTGCATATCTTTTCGTAAAAAATTAAAAAATCATCCCAAATATATTTTTTTTGTTCCATTTTTGCAAAATCACTTTTTAAAAAATTTTACTTTCTTATTTTTCGTATTTTTTTGTTTTTACTGAATTTTTTTAATATTTTAAACAACTTTTTTTACTTTTTAGACATACTTAACATAAATATACCTAAAAAGTAAAAAAATTGTGAAAAAAACCATTTAAAAATTCACTAAATATCAAAAATATTTTAAAAAAATACGAGAATTCAATACATTTTTTTTGTATTTTTATGTATTTATTAATTTTTTAAAATATTTTTTTACAAATTTTTTACTTGTTAGATACATTTAAATAAGGTGAATCTGAAAAAGTAAAAAAAAAATGTTTAAAATTTTAAAAATATTCACTAAAAACAAAAAAAACACATAAACCAAAAAACTCAATTTTCAAAAAACTTAATCCAAAAAACTCAAATCAAACACTTTTTTTTTTTGCATCATATTTTAGCTAAAAAATCAAAAAATTACAATTAAAAAATAAAAATAAAAAATAAACGTATTCTCAAACGAGACCTCAGTGTATAAATTGTATGTCACTGTGTATATAATGATTTTTTTTTTTTTGGTTTACTTTTTCTGTAATCAAACAGGGCACTAGGTTAATTTGATACCATTGGACTTTTCAACTGACTGTGTTGTGACTTTGAATTTTTATCACACTGTTTATTCTGCTAGTTATGCCTATATTTTCTATGTATAAGAAATTAAGAACACAATAAAAACTTTAGTAGTCATAACTAGCAGTAATTGGGATTACACCAAAGGCATAAAGTCCTCAATATAAACAGGGTCTTTACTTGTTCATACTCTCTGTCCCTACAATGGCAGTGGGCCTAAGCAGTAAACATTACATTTGTTGGCAAAAGCTCCATAATTCTTTATAATCCTAATTAAAATTTTGACTGATAAGGAAAACAATCAAACATATTTTTTACATCCAACAAAGGCAGCAAACATCTAGAAGTCATCATTTCATATAACATTGAGGTCCAATTCAAAAAATATATATATATATATATATGACATTAAGTCTACAAATAACTGTATTGAACAAAAATGATCGCTTCATTAAACAAAAGAGACATTCCTATGACTTGATTACAGCAAGTCTTCAAATTCTTGGAGTGTTGAATGGTACAGGTGGTCTAATGCCCCCTGGCCTTGAGTGCTGAATGGTGGAGGTGAGTTAACATGCATTCCCCTTGTCATGTTGAATGGTGCAGATGATGATGGCGGTCTGATAGTTGTTGGCCTAACGGCTGATGTTGCTGGCCTGAAGAAGGTCCTTGTTCTTGGGGAATTCTATTTACACCTAAAAAATCATTAAGTATTCCTAATTTCTAAGTGTACCTTGTTTAATTATTTAAAATTTTATTTTAATCTCATTACACCCTATTATTTTTTCTCCAATTACCCTCAAGATAAACCCAAATAATAAGTAATAAACAAACTAAAAGAATTAAATTATTTCAAAAACTTTTCAATACAGAAAATAATTCTCAAATACAAAAAAAAAAAAAAAAACTAAAAACCCAAATTTATAAGCACATAAGCATTATAAATAAATAAAAAAATAAAACTTATAAATAAAAAAAAATAATAAAAAAACAACAACAACAAAACCAACACAGTTTGAAAAAAAAAAAAAAAAAAAAGCAATTTTACGTTATAAATTATCTACAAAAATGCTCGTAGAAAAGTAAAAACCAAACTTATATAAGCACATAAGCATCAGGCACTAACAAGAAAGAGTAATTTTCAAATAATGTACTATTTAAATGAAAAAATAAGAACAACTCCAATAAAATGGCGTTGTTTGGGAAACACAAGTTAAGGCTATTATAGCCTCATTTAGGATATAAGCCAAAAAGCGTGAACAGTAGGCGGAGGTGCAAAAAAAAAAAAAAAAAAAATGGACTGCAGCTCGGGACGGTGTAGGCTGTTGACAGATTGTAAAATCAATTGGAAAATTACAATTTCACCCCTTTACATCAATTTAAAAAATTATAATCTTAGGGATAAATTTGTCATTTTAACTTCAAACATCATTTCAACACATTTTTCAATACAACAATTCAAATAAAAATCCATCTCATCTTCCCAAACACAAAAACTAAAATAGCCTACTAAAATAGCTAAAAAGCCTCTAAAATAGCCACTTCCCAAACGAGGCCAATATGTTATTGTTAATCTAATTACTGGGCCTTTTAATTTTTGTCAAAAAAAAAATGATATAGAAAATAATTGATAGTACTCTACAAAAATTGTGAAACCCCTTTATATGAATACTTACACCTCCTTTTTGATGGGTTACTTCAAAAAACTATTTTGATTATTACTCTTATCCATTATTTGATTTTGTTCAAACTTTCTTCTCGGGTTTAGAGTTTCAAAATAATAAAAAAAACAATGATGTTGATGATGATGGTGAGTTTTGGTAGGGTGGATTGGAGTTTTGAAAGGAAGAAGAAGAAGAAGAAGAAGAAGAAGAAGAAGAAGAAGAAGAAGAAGAAGAATAAATAATTTTGATATCTTGGGAAAGAAAATACAGAGATTTGAATATGAATAACTGATTAGGGTGTACCATGAGAAAAAAAATTTTGTTTTACGATTTAATATGTATTGTCCTTATTAGTAAATTCATATTAGGATATAATAGGAATTAAAATTTATTAATTTAAATTGAGCTTACTAAGACATATTTTGGATTCAAATAGAATCTCTCATGTTCTTCTCTCCGCACAAGGGTTCTTGTTCTTTCCCCAGCCATATTATTTCTTGTATTTGAGACGTTAATGAAACTACCTATATATATACAAATAACAACGGGGCGGGGCGGGGCGGGGCCGGGGACTACACTGCCCGTCTTCAATCCCCGAAGCTATAAGATTTCCCATTCCCGATCCCCGATGGGAAATCCATCGCGCCCTCCGCCAACGTCCTTTAACGAGGATCGGGTTTTCCCAACCCCGAACAATCCCCATACAAAAAGCAACAACGATCAGCACAAAAACAACAATCAACGAAGAATCAGATATGAATATATATATACATATATAAATTGATCAAAATTTTTCAAAAAAATCATAGATCTGTTCAAAAAAAACTAGATCTGTTAAAACCCCAACTAAAAAAAATTAGATATGTTGAACAGATAAAAACCAAACAATAATACCCTAACAACAAAATTAGATCTGAATATATATATAAATTGATCAAGACTTTTCAAAAAAAAAAAATCATAGATCTATTCAAAAAAAAAAAAAAAACACGGTCGTAGCAGGATCTGTGAGTCACATCACTGCAATAGTGTGTGACGACGATGGTAGCGGGATTGGTCGTGTACGACGATGGTGGTAGCAAGATCGGTGATGTGCGACGACGATGGTAGCGGGATTGGTGGTGTACGACGACGGTGATAACAAGATCGATAATGTGCGATGACGGTGGTAGCGAGAGAGAGAGAGAGAGAGACACTGAGAGAGAGGAGATTGGTGGCGAGTGAAGAAGATCGGCGGTGGAGGCGGGAGAGAGAGAGAGAGAGAGGGAGAGAGAGAGGAGATTAGTAGAGAGAGAGAACGAGTGAGAGTGAAATGAGGGATTCAACAATGAGAGAGAATGAAGATGAAATTTAGAAATATCTTATATATATGGAGATGTACACTTCATTCGGGTCCTGGGCCGAGGGAGCCTATCCCCATCCCCCGGCCGAAAATCATCAGGGATTTAATTTTCAATACCATCCTCGGCCCTATGGGGATAATTTTCGGGAAAAATCCGTTCTAATCAGGTTTGGGGGGTCGGGTCCCTGTCGGGCCGGGTTTAAATTGTCATCCCTACCTATATAATGTAAGTTCATTTTTTTTTGAATAATTAACCCTCAGCCATATTATTGCTTGTATTTGTGGTTAGTTTGTCTGTTTTTTTATTCAAATAACAATGAAAAATAATGCAGGGCCAGGCCAACCTAAAATTTGAAGACTTAACTGCGTTAGGCCCATGGACTTTTATTGCTTAACATCCTGGGTTTGGGTTTGGTTGACGAATTCTAGATTTCTAAAGATCAACGTGTTATGGACCCTGGGCATATTTTGGATTTTAATTCAAAATTATTATTTTTATGGAAAATCAAAGTTCATTTGAAAAAGATTAAAAAATATGTATGATTTAATAACATAATGGATATAATTTTGTACTAATAAAGTTTACTTTTCATTTTTGCTATTGAATTTAAAATTCCAATTGCTTTGATGCTCTTTAAAATTTGGAATCTCCAAAAAATATAGTGAAAGGAGTTCACGGTATACCTTTTCAAATTCAACAGGACTTAATACAAGAAAATTCATGAGACTTTTTTGTACATACTTTTCTAGGATGGGACTTTTGAGTAAATTTCCTTTGGTTGTTTCTAAAATTTGATTCTTGTGGTGATAGTTGTTTGATTAGGAGCAACTCCAACAGTACTTTTTAGTTTTTACTAGTTAAAGTGTAAAAAATGTACACTCTTTATTTCATACACTTTATTATTATTATTATTTTAATCTTTTTGAAACTTACAAACCGTATTAACTAACATAGCCTGATGCCGCTGTGATGAAATGTATTATTTTCTGCAAAGTTCTCTGGATATTTTTTCTATTTAGAAGTGTTCATTCTATCATCTGCCGCCCACATTACCCTAGATATGAACATGGATAGAATTTGATACAGTTGTATATGGAGAGGTTGGTGGGTGGGTGCTTGTGTATATCCAATATTCAATCTATAAGGGTGGATATACCCAACCTCATAGAGATTCCCCGATCAATCGCAAAACTTGGCCTAATGATATATATATATTTAAATACTGGAATCAATGATCATTGCTTCTCAAGATTTCCTTTTTTTTTTTTTTTTGGTGAATATCAAGATTTCCATTTTGACACTATGAATCTTTCCACTTCAAAAAGGATATATGCATGTAGGTATGTATGTATCAGCAATTCTATTAGCACTAACTTCTCTATTTTGTTTTTGCTTTGCAGAGCTGAACAAATCTCATTTTGTTCACTCTAATATCAACATCTTCTTGAATGGAATGTTGATATTGATGTGAATTTCTGACTCACCCCACATATTAATCCAAAAATATTAGAACCATTGCTTCCAAACGAGTGGAAATTAAATTGGTGGATTTAAAGAAAACAAAACATAAACAAATATATAGGATTACTCTATCAATACACTTGTCAGTCCATGAATCTTTACACACAATTAAAAAAAGAAGAATTTAATAGTAAACAATCGTCGGGGTGATGCATCCGAAAAAATTACCTCGTTAACAGACAGTTCATTAACATTTGGTGAGGATTGGGTTGATTTCAAGACTAGTCGACCAACAGAAAATGCTAGTTTTGTTGGTTGAGGAAGTGTCAGTGTATCACTTGCTAGCATAACAACTACGGATAACATAGTCGGTCTATCTGCTAGATCTTCCTGGACGCACAACAATCCAATGTGGATGCACTTCAACACTTCGTCTACAACACTTGATTGCGCCAGTAATGGGTCCATCAATTCCAATCCTCGACCTTCAGACCATAATTTCCATGCTTATGACATTGTAGCAAGTAATGCAATTAAAATCAATTGATGTTTCTTCAGAATGCCTCTTTCTTTAAAAACAGAGAGATAACTAAAAGCAATTGTTTAGCTAGGAACATACAAAGGTGAGGAGGCTGTGACCATGCTCAGAAAGTTAAAAGCCACTGTTTTTTCTTTCACTTATTATCTCCAACAAGAGAACTCCAAAACTAAAAACATCTGACTAATAGAAAATAGTCCTTCCATAGCATACTCTGGAGCCATGTATCCACTACTACGGATAAAAGCATCACAATAGAGTGATCAGACAAAATAAAATGACTGATTATGTATGTATACGTGTGTATAATAAAAGAAGAGGGTTACTATGTTCCGACTACTCTATTTGTTTTGGTTTCACTTTAATTTCCCCCAAAAATTCTAGCCATTCCAAAAGTTTGATATCTTGGGATTCATCTCATGATTCAGCAAAATGTTGCTAGCTTTAAGGTCTCTATGAGTTATTCTAAGATGAGATTCCTCATGCAGGTATAGAAGGCCCCGGGCAATTCCATTAATAATAAAAAGGTGTCTCCTCCAATCCAGTTGCGTACTTTATTTGAATCTAGAAAGAAAACAAACAAGCAGTCAAGTTGATTACAATCTTTAGTAATTCACTTTTAGCTTTTATTTGGTTGCAAGTGACTATGTTTTAAAAGGGTCCAGACCAAAAAGAAAGACATCTAGGCTTTTGTTGGGCATGTGCTCGTAGATGAGTAGTAACCCATCTCCCTTCAAGAAACAACCCAACAGTCTAACAAGATACCTATGTTGTAGTCTTGCAATTAAAATAACTTCATTCTTGAACTCTTGTAATCCTTGGCCAGAACTTCTTGAGAGCCTCTTAACTGCAATTTCCTTGCCATCTGATAATGTACCGTGCAAACATTTTCAAGTCATGCAACAATCTTTAATAAGAAATGGCTACATCAATGCCTATTTATGGTTGTGTTGGTCCTTCAAATTTAACCCTGCATTGTTAATCACCTAGTGCACCATGTTACCCATACATGTGACAAGCTATGATTTATATCCTTCAAAGATTATTGTTAGCACCATAAGTACCTTGTAAACTGGACCAAATCCACCTTCTCCAAGCTTATTTTCTTCAGAAAAATGTTTTGTAGCTGCATGTATAAGATCTAACTGGATTGAAGGAAAGTCTTGTGATTTTGTTGTTAGCTCCAGCCCAAATGGAGGAATTTATGAAGGCTGGCTCCAAATCAAGGAGTAGAAGGGGAGAGGGTAGGTGGAAGACTAGCTCATTTTTTTTTCTTCGTCTTTATGTTATAAATGTTCATTGGTTTCTTGACTTTGTTTCCCTCTCTTTTGTGTATAAATTGAGATGGTGTGGAAGGGATGAAATACAACATAGACAGAGTAAGAGAAAATCAGAGAGAGTGTGTAAATCTATAGAAAGGAAGTGAGAGTGAGTTTTGTAATCTCCTTTCGAAAAATTCTATAGTGAAAATTCTCTTCGTGAACATAGGCAATTGCTGAACCACGTAAATATCTTGTGTCTCCTTCCTGTGTGTGTAATTGATTTCAGAGTGTGCCTAATCCTAACAAGTGGTATTAGAGTCTTGTTGGAGAAAAATAGTGTGTTTTTTCAAAAATTGTCAAATTTCGAAGTTTCTTGAAATCAACCTTTGAGCACACCAAGAGGTGCGTCTCTTCGAGATGATTTTGACAATACAAAATTCATCAAAATCGGAGCTAAAATGAGTGCCATAGAGCTTGCCGAAGATTCGCCAAAATTTCGCTTGAAATTTCAGTTCGGCGAAAGCACTAGAAGAAGAAGGCTGATGTCACTGTGACGTCATCATTGCATCAGTAGAGTTTCTAAAATTGTAATTTAGCCCTTGAAGTTGTGGTAAATTGCATTTCAGTCCCTGAAGTTTTTGAAATTGCATTTTAGCCCTTGAAGTTGTGGTAAATTGCATTGCAATCTCTGAAGTTTTTGAAATTGCAATTTATCCCCTGAAGATGTGGTAAATTTCATTTCAGTCCCTAAAGATTTTGAAATTACAATTTAGCCCCTAAAGTTATGGTAAATTACATTTCAATCCCTGAAGTTTCCAAAAATTGCAATAAGAACCTTGGATTTGGGAAATTGTAATTTGGCCTCTTGAGTTAGGAGAAATTTCATTGAGATCCCTGAAAAAGTAGAGGAAGTGCTTTTCTGGCTAATTTGACCATTCTAGACTTAACGGTATGGTTCGTTTGTCCAAATTCAGAATTGTTGTACAAGTAAAAAGATGATGAAGGAATCTACATCAACTTCAAGATCGATGATAAAGTTGAATGCTTCCAGTTATGGAATCTGGAAGCCGCAGATGGAAGACGTCCTATACTGTAGAGACCTGTTTGACCCTATTGCTCTAAAAGGGGTTAAACCGAAAGCAGAGAATGATGAAGACTGGATAAAGATGAACCGGAAGATTGTTGGTCAGATCAGACAATGGATAGACCACAATGTGTTCTGCCATGTCACCTAGGAGATAGATGCATATGTCCTCTGGACAATGTTAGAAGGAATGTACCAGTCAAAGACCGCCCGAAATAAAACCTTGGTGATGGGAAGGCTTGTAAATCTGAAGTTGAAGAATGGTGTGTCTGTCGTCAAGCACACCAGTGAATTCAAGAATCAGGTGAATCAGCTTGCAATCGTCAAGATGCCCTTGGACGATGAAATGCAAGTCGTACTACTGCTCAGTTCATTACTAGACAGTTGAGAGACATTGGTGGTTTCTCTCAGCAACTCTACACCAGAGGGGAAGCTGACTATGAGCATTGTCATAGACGCCTTGTATAATGAAATGACAAGAAAGAAAGACATAGGAGGTCATCAATCCCATGCTCTTGTTACAGAAGATAAAGGCAGAGACAGAGGTAGAAGAAGAGGTAAAGGAATAAGCAAGAGTAGAGGCAGATGGAACAACATGCGTAAATCTAGAGACAATAAAAGTCAAGGTAACTTTAGCTTCACTTGCTTTCACTGTGGCCAGGAGGGTCACATAAAGAGGAACTGCCTAAGGCGGAAAGATAAAGGCCAAAGCAGTAAGTCAAAGGGAGATGAGAACACGACAGCCACAACAACTAATGAAATACTTCTTGCAATTTGTGAAGAAAAGGATTGCCTTCACGTGGCTGACCACAACTGTACATAGTGGGTGATAGACGCAGCTACATCCTATCACGCCACTTCCCACAGAGAACTCTTCAACTCGTACAACGTTGGAGATTTTGGCACTGTTCGAATGGAAAATTCTAGCTATTTGAAGATTGTGGATAGACATTAGTATTCAGACTAATGTCGAACACAAGCTGGTTCTCAAACATGTGAAGCATGTTCCATATTTGCACCTCAATCTTTTCTCTGCAAAAGCCCTAGACCAACAGGGCTATACAAGTACAATTGGAAATGGTCATTGAAAGCTGACAGGAGGAGCTTTGACAATCGCCAAAGGAGAAAAATCTTCAACACTGTACAAGACTCAAATGAAAATCTGTCTAAGAAGTCTTAATGCAACAGAAGACAAGGAGTCACCGGACTTATGGCACAGAAGACTAGCTCACATAAGTGAAAAGGGATTGCATCTATTGACAAAGCAATCCAGGATACCCTTATCCAAAGGGAGTGCCCTGAAGTTGTGTGATCATTGCCTTTATGGCAAGAAGCATCGAGTATCATTCATTTCAATGAGCAATAGGAAAATAGAAATGCTCAGTATGGTATACTCAGATGTTTATGGCTCGATCGAAGTGGAGTCACTTGGCCGCCTCAAGTATTTTCTGACTTTCATTGATGATGCATCAAGGAAGTTATGGGTGTATTTATTGAAGACGAAGCATGAGGTATTCAAACACTTTCAGGAGTTCTATGCAATGGTGGAAAGAGAGACTGGGAAGAAGTTGAAGTGTCTATGCACAAACAACGGTGGTGATTACACTTCCAATGCTTTTGAAGCATATTGTGCCAACAAAGGTATCTGGCACGAGACAACAGTTCCCGGTACCCCACAACATAATGGTGTGGCAGATATGATGAACCACACTATTGTTGAAAGAGTCAGATGCATGCTCAAAATGGCAAAGTTACCAAAGTCATTTTGGGTTGAAACCGAGCAGCCTGTTATCCTATCAACAGGTTACCTTCAATCCCATTGAATTTTGCTATACCTGAGGAAGTCTAGTCCAAAAGAAAGGTATTGTACTCTCACTTGAGAGTCTTCAGGTGTAAGGCGTTCTCACACATATCCAAGGAAAATAGACGAAAGCTTGATGACAAGTCCACTCCATGCGTATTTGTGGGCTATTCAGATGCAGCATTTGGGTACAAGTTGTCGGACCCAGTGAACAGGAAGATGTTCAGGAGTGGAGATATTGTGTTCCAGGAAGACCAGACAGTAGCAGATTTTGAGAAGTCTACAAAGTCTAGATATGTCATCACTCCAAACTTGTTACCATCTCCTTGAGCCATCTCAAAATACTAGATGTGATGATGTGCAACAAGAAGTGCCAGAGTTGCAAGATCCTATGCCAGAAATTAAGGATTATGAGGAAAGAGATGAAGACCCAAATGAAGAGGATGTTGAGCAGGGGGAGCAACCCCATCAACCTGAGGCAACTGGGCCTCAGTTGCGAAGATCTGAAAGAGCTGCCATGCCATCAACCAAATAATCCATTTCTCAGTATATTTTGATTACTGATGAGGGGGAGCCCGAGAGTTTTTTTAGAAGCAAAGAGTCAGACAGAGAAAGACTATTGGATGCAAGCCATGAAGGAGGAGATGCGCTCTTTGCAGAAGAACCACACTTATGAGCCTGTTCCACTTCCAAGAGGCAAGAGAGCCTTGAAGAACAAATGAGTGTATAAGTTGAAGAAAAATGGCAACGGTAAACTATTACAGCATAAAGCTCGCTTGGTGGTTAAACGTTTTGGGCAGAAGAAGGGAATTGACTATGATGAGATCTTCTTTCTAGTTGTGAAGATGACTTCCATTCGAGTAGCTCTGGGATTAGCAGCTCGCTTGAATCTGGAGCTAGAGATAGATGTTAAGACTGCCTTTCTCTATGGTGACTTGGAGGAAGAGATCTATATAGAGCAACCATAAGGATTTGAAGTTAAAAGAAAATAAAATATAGTCTACAAACTGAAGAAGAGTCTTTATAGCTTGAAACAGGCACCGAGACAATGGTACAAGAAGTTTGATTCATTCATGGTGGATCACGAGTACACAAGAACGGTAGCACACAAGAACAGTAGCAAACCAATGTGTATACTTCCGAAGGTTTTCAGATGGAAACCTTATTATCCTACTGTTGTATGTCGATGACATGCTGATCATTGGACATGATATTGCTATGATTAACAAGTTGAAAAAGGACTTGTCACAGTATTTTGACATGAAGAATTTAGGGCATGAAGATTGTTCGTGACAGAAAATCCAAGAAGATATGCTTATCACAGAAGAAATATGTTGAACGGGTGATTGAAAGGTTTAACATGAAAGATGCCAAGCCAATCAGCACGCCACTGGCCAACCATTTCAAGGTGACAAAGCGTTTGTGTCCCACGACTAGCTTTGAAAGGAAAGAGATGGAGGCAATTCCCTATTCTTCCGTAGTACGAAGTTTGATGTGTGCTATGACGTGTACTCGGCTAGATATAGCTCACGCAGTTGGTGTAATGAGCAGATTCCTCGCCAATCTAGGAAAGGAGCATTGGGAGGTGGTCAAATGGATTCTTTGGTACTTGAAGGGAACTTTAAAGATGTGTCTATGTTTTGGGGGAGCTAAACCAATTTTAGAGGGATTTATAGATGTCGATATTGTCACGACCCAAACCCGCCCCTATGGGTTTGGCACCATAACCGGCTATAGACGCGCCCTTGGGCCTCGCTACAGTTCGGACTCAATTTGTGTCATGGTCCTTAATCTGAACCGAATAGTCCAAATCCAGCAAATCGTTTTGAGAAAATAGATTTTTAGAAAAGAAGTGCCAAACATGGACTGCTTTGCCAGATACAGAGTCGCCACCTAAATATTTTTATGGGGAAATTTAGGAAACCCTGACTCGGTGCCAAAGGCCATGTGTCCGTCATCCCCAAAGTTGCCTCGGCTCGGGAGCTTGGGTACGATTGGGAAGGTCAGCTATGAGCACCCCCTCTCGCCCGATCCGAAGATCGGCCTCTACTAACCGTGATATCCGCTTTTGAAAACGTTATGTGTTCTTATTCCGGTTATTAGCCTAGATTTACTATGTTATGCGCACAGCAAACAAGTATAGACCAAATCGCCTAAATTGGAACAAAACATTGTATGTTTGTTTTGAAAATGGTTTGCTACTCGCAAGTAGGCTAAAAGGCAGGCTTTGCCACCCTCGAGTGGGCTTTTAGAAAAGATGGTTTTGCCACTATCTAGTGGGCTTAAAACTCACAGCTTTAATGCATTATTCCAATTTAGGTAATTCAACCTCCATCCACAGGCATTCAAGTAGTTATATCACATAAGCAGCTAGCCTCATGGTAATCATGCTGTTATGGCAACACTCACACGTATGCGGTATGCTAAAGCATAAATGCTTACCGAGTACTCCGAGCCAAAACAGGGAACTCGTTAGCAAATCAATGTATGATCCAAGTTCATGTTAAAGTGGCTAATGTAACGCATATAGAATGCAATTAGGATAGGCTCGGCTAATCCTAAAATTGCATGTAAAGTGCGGCAAGTAGCATGTATTCAAGTCAGATTTGAAATACGATGCAGTTAGCATGATGCGCCGAGCCCGATGCATGCAATACTGATGAATGATGCATGCATGCATAGCATGAGGTATGCTAAAGCAAACATGTCCTAATACTAGCCATCAAAGCAGGTAAGTAAAAGGGAGAAAGAAGCGGGGGTTAGAAGACATGCACACACACACCCACACTTATTACATAATTGCCCTCGCTCGGAGGGTCCGAAAGAATAATACAGTCCGAATAACAAACCAACTATCCTAGCTAATTAATTATTACAGACCAACTAAATTAGTTAAGCAAATCAACTAATCTAAGAAAGCGATTAACGGCCTCGGGAAAAGAGCCCAATGTAATGCATGCTCGGTCTTGCCCGGAAGTTCACTGCCATGCACAAGCTGCCTCTGTTTTCCCTGCTATACTCCTCTGAAAATTACACAAACTCCAAGGTACACTGTTTGAACACTATAGAACCCCACCGGCCAAGGGGAATGGTTACCGGCCGTGGGTTGGTGGTCATCGGCCACAAATGAAGCTATCGGCCACCGATGGATTGCCGGTCGGCACTCTGTGCAGTCGATCTGCAAAAAGTTCCTGCAGAATTCGTTTGACAGCAGCAGAGGACAGAGCTTTGCATGGCAATGCAATTCAAGCAATGTATGCACCAACCATATCCCTTATCATGTTTATGACTCAAAGGGACATG
>NW_021025452.1:508423-529672 GCF_004153795.1 Camellia sinensis | reverse complement strand
AGGCTTAAACAAGGGGCATAAGGCAACAACCTTTAAACGCATTGAAGGGGGATCAAATGCAAGCATATGGGCACATCATGAGGTCTGAAATAACATGTCAAGTGGTTTCAAACCACTGAAACAAAGCAAGGATGGCATGCTAGAAGGGCCAAGGCTTAAGGCATACAAGAGGGGTTACATGGTAGCTATACAAAGCAAGGCATGGATGACTCAAGTGACTTAAAATAGTCCCTTAGCACATTAAAATATGCATATAAGCTTCACAAAGCTTGGCCAAAACACAAAAGCATGGTAGTCTAAATGCTATGCCTGTATTGAGGCAAATCATGGCATTACAAGGTACGTATGGTAGACAAGCATGGTGTACCAAAACTAACATACAACAATGCTATATCATGGCATAATAAGCATAAAAAATAGCCAAGGCGTGGTCAACATGAGCCTAGGCTAGGTGCTCCCTCAAGAGGCAAAAAAATGATCCTTTTCGAGGACAACAAGGAGAGAGGGTGGCCCTCTCCTTCTTGGGACCTTAAGGCACCATCCTCACCTCTGAAATCCCTCAAGATTTCAGTGGTGAGGAGGCCCAAACACCAAGGTCTCAGAGCTTACCCAAAATGGCACAAAAATGAGCCTTACAAGGCTTAAGAGGGGTCAAACAACCCCAAAGCTTGAAGCAACCTTAAACAACTATTTAGAGGGCCTAAAAATAGAACTTTTTTATGTTATACACAAAGCTCAAAAATAGTTTCAAGATAGGCTAAAAAGCTTTGCAAAAAAGGGGTAAAAAGGGACAAAAGTCTTACCCTTGAAGACCCTCTTCACAAATGGTGGACCAGCAGTCTCCTTAGGTCCAAACCAGCTTCAAAACTTCAAAAACAACCCTCTAGAACCTCAGTTCCAAGAGAAAGGTGTAGTAGTAGGTGTTTGTGTGCAATACTAAGGCCTAAAACACACACAAATACACCAAGAAAGAGAGATATAGAGATAGGATATATACAAACCCTAACCCTAGAACTCAAAGCTCTGAAAAATAATGCCTAACTTGTCTAATTTTGTCTAACCCCTCAACAAGAGAGAAGACCCTCTCTTTTGTAGACCAAATGGTCTTGTAAAGCTTCCAAAGGAAGCTAACAAGAGGGCAATCCCTCCATACACGTGTATGGAGGGGTCGGCCACATACTTTTGGTCGATCGGCACTCTGTGTAGTCGACCGGCCATGGAGGGGAACAGAGTGGGTGCCAACTATCACAGCTGGCACAAAATATCTACTAAAAGTAGATGAACAGTGATTGGCCATCCAAAATTGCCATTTTGACAAAATAAATGGCCGACCGGCAACAAAGAATGCCGACCGGCAATATATATTGCCGATAGCATAAAATCACTGGCCAGTGGCCTCGAGCCATGGCCGGTGATGTGTGGGGATCCCTCACAAGGCATTCCCTGCCCCTCCAAGGCAAAACACAAGTGTTTGGTGCAAAAACCAGACACAAAACAGTCGAGTCGAGAGATCTTGAGGCTAGGTGCGCAACCGAGACCTCCGGGAACTCAAGACGAACACAATCATGGATGATCACCGAGTGTTCCAACGGTGACGTCCAAGTCTTGAGGCCGGTCAAAAATGGGGTGTCTACAGTTGCCCTTCTTTGACAGAACTCGAAAGTCATAACAATGACGAGAGTGAATGTCAAAGCCTAGAGACGACCCATTTTTGACAAGGCTGAAGACTTAGACAAACATGCAAGACAATAAAGATATGCGCCCGAAGGCAGGGGCAAAATGTAAGACAATGCACAAAGTCGAACATAACTTATGATCATACAAAGAAGGCTGTAACGAAGCATAATAATGCAACAGTTTTAAGCTAGCATACACCAAACTACACTACAATGCAGAAAGGATGTAAGAGAATTATGCAATTCTCAATACGTCTCACGCGAAGAGTACAATACCTATACAAAAACAGAACAGAAAGGGGAAAACTAAAACACCCCTATAGCCTTAGCTTGAATGGACTCGAAACCTCGCAGTGAGGCACATAGGTTGGCTTGACAAAACTGAAGTTTACCCTGACACTTCTAGCAACGGTCCGGTGCCTGAACACCAACACATATATATATATATGAGCAGTGAGCTAAAGCCCAGTGAATAACATAATGCATAAAAAGGTTAAGAATGGATGTCCTTACAGTATTGAAAACAATCATTTCAATCAGTATATCAGTTATTCAGTCATTACAGTCTTATGTGGTACATCCAGTAGCAAAATAGTACAGTAGGTCTTATCAGACCGAACAGTCAGTTGATGGCCATCATATCAGTAAACAGTAGTGGTTCCAACATGGGAACCGACAGAGATCTCTGTGACAATAGCAGTACAATACAGTAACAGTAGGTTGCTAAGGATGCCACAATACAGTTCACAATTAGGACATCATTCATTCAGTAAGAGTATCATTTCAGAAAACAGTACAGTTCAATTGTTCAGAAGATAATCATATTTGAACATATCTTTACACAGTTGTTACTCACAGAGTTCTGGGCTACAGTTAAGCTAGAGCGCGTCCTCAGGTGCCAACCCTACACAGTTACAGAGTGAACACACACTAAGCTATACAGTTGGGAAAATAGTAACTTAATCCCTAATTTGCCTCGGTGTGGTTCTACATCTATATCCTCATTAAGATACCTTAAACTAGGCCTAGGAATGCCTAGGATGAAATGAGGATGCAAAGATGCAATTGAAAAGCATTTTCAGAATTTTCAGAAAAACAGGGTTCACACTCGAGCGTAGGTTACTCCGTTCGAGCAGACATGCAGACAAAGGTTTCCGCTCGAACGTAGACTTACTTGCTCAAGCGTACTGTAAAACAATCAAAAGTGTTGGATGTGTGAAAATCACGCTCGATTTGGCGCTCGATACCCGCTCGAGCGTAAGACACAAGGTCTCACTCGAGTGTAAATTACCCTGCTCGAGCGGACTTCAAAACAGTGTAAAGTGCTGGGAGCACGAATTTCATGTTCGAGCGCCAGTCACCCAGCTCGAGCGTGAGTTCAAAATCTGGAATTCCCAGATTTGAACCTCAAGCTCAAGTTTAACTTCAGATGTAACAAATTCGATTCCTTTGGGCCCATTTCCTGGAAAACACTTGTAAATACATAGTATGACATGATTCAAAGCTCAATTTGTAAAATCAAGGCGCAAAGGTGAGGGAATTAAACCCAATTTCAGCCAACATTTCAAGAACATGGTGAATGTGTAACATGCATGAATTCAACAACTTCAAAGCTTCAAAAGCTAGCTCAATTGAGCCAATTCTTTCAAAAACAAGATGAAATCATGAACTTTAACATAAACATGACCATGCATGCAAGATTTCCATGGAATCAAACCTCCAAACTCAACAATGCACACATGCATGCATGATTCAAGCTCTAATGCAACAATTTAAACTAATTCTAGGCTCAACTCTTCAAATTAGCATGAAACATGCAAGGACTAACTTAAATTCACAATTAAAAGGATGAACTCCTTACCTATGTTCTCAAATACAAGTCTAGAAGCTCAATTGATCACAAACTCTTCCAATCTTCTCAATTTCCAAGCAATGCAAGATAAATTCACTCCAACTCCCTATCTCTCTCTCTCTCTAGTCGGCAATAACAAGGAAAGAGGCTGATGAAATGTTTTGTTGAATGTATAATAAAGCTCAAATATGTGTTGCCTAAGTGGTCCACTAAGTGGCATGTTGGTAATTAAGCCAACTATTGTAATTTAACTCAATTCAATCTAATTTAATCATACCAAATCACTTTTCAGATAAATACTCCATAAAATCCTGCAAATTCTAATGATCATAAAACATCAATCGATTTCCGATTCGACCACCGATAAGGCCTTCAATTCGCGATTTAAAACATAAAACATGGACAGATAAGTTTAACAGTCAAACAGATAGAAATGTTTTTAAACTAGTATATTCAATCAGTCAATTCAGTATTTCAGTCGATTCAATTACTTATCATATTCGGTCTCAGTTTAGCAGTAATCAGTAGGGTTATCAGTAATCAGTGGTGAGGGTTATTACAGATATGGCAGGTGATCTTGATGATAGAAAATCTACATCAGGATTTCTGTTCACCTTTACAGGGAGAGCTGTTTCATGGTAGTCCAAACTATAAAAGTATGTTGCTTTATATACAACAGAGGCTAAGTACATTACTGTTGCAGATGCTGAAAAGGAAATTTTGTGGTTAAAGTGGTTTCTCTAAGAATTGGGTCTACAACAGGAAAAATACAAGGTACATTGTGATAGTCAGAGTGCAATTGATCTGAGCAAGAATTCCATGTACCATTCACGTACAAAGCACATTGATGTCCGGTATTATTGGATATGAAAAGTGATGGATAAGCAACTGATGAAACTGGTGAAGATTCACACGGACAAGAATCCTTCTGACATGATAACCAAGGTTCTCACCAGAGACCAACTGAAAGTTTGCAAGAATTTGATCGGGATAGACTTCAAGTGAGAGTTTTAGCTCCAGCCTACATAGAGGAATTAATGAAGGTTGGCTCCATGTCAAGAAGTAGGAGGGGAGAGGGTAGGTGGAAGACCAGCTCATTTTTTTTCTCTTCCTTTTGTTATAAATTTTCTTCGGTTTCTTGACTTTGTTTTTCTCTCTATTGTGTATAAATTGAGATGATGAGGAAGGGAAGAAATACAACACAGACAGAGTAAGAGAGAATCAGAGAGAGTGTGTAAGTCTATAGAGAGGAAGTGAGTGTGAGTTCTGTAATCTCTCTCTGGAAAATTCTATAGTGAAATTTCTTTCTGTGGACGTAGGCAATTGTCGAACCATGTAAATATCTTGTCTCCTTTCTATGTGTGATTGATTTCTGAGTGTGCCCTATTCTAACATTTGTGTGCTTATTGCCTAGCAATTTTTTACTGTTGTAGTCATCACCAAATTGTCCTCCCAAGTCGAGTAATTGGACTTCATGGCTGTTTTCTTTCGCTTCCACAGGCAAAAAGAAGAACAAATTGACATACTGGGTTGTAAACATGTAATAGGATTGTGGCAATGGCTAAAAGAATGTAGTTACCTTTCTTTGCTCTTTTCCTTCTCCTTTGGTAGTAGATACAAGCACCAAGTAGAGATAGCACTAGGAATGCTGAAAGAATTATGCTGATACTGATTGTAATTATTTTTCCTTTCCTACCTTCTAAAAACAAATGGTTTAATTTTAGCCACTATTTAAATCATGCCCATTTTCATTCAATTTGAATTAATGGAAACATTTTTTGAAAGGAAAAAATATTCAGTTTTTTTGGCATTTGGACCTTATCATATTATAAACAAAAGCTTTCATTCACAACATAAATAATGTGTAGAGCAATTAAAAAATTAACATAGAACTTTTGTATCACGAGCACATGTGGGTTGATCCTATTAGGAAAAAAAACCACAAGCCCTAGCTGTGTGTGCTCAATCATAGGTGGAATTACACCAGCATGGTGAATCTTCTTGCCATAATCGCAGCAATTCACGATTGGGGCTTGTATTGGTGGGTTGTGGTGAATGACAGCATTTTGGGCTGCCTTTTGGCGCCCAAAACGGTTTTCCGTCATCTTACACAAACAGAGATGGATGGGGGAACACATTGAAACACGGATGGAACTCCAGAGTTTAATTTGTCAAAATTAAAACACTAGAAGTTGTAAAACGCATGAAACCTTAAGGATTTTTTTATTTCATTATATATATGTATATATTTTAGATTTCTAATAACACACTAGTTACTAGTGGTTGTGTGGTGGGCAGTGCTGACAACATCAGCGGTAGTGGAAAAAAATGCCAATTACACCCAGCATTAAAAAATTAACTAGTCTAGCTGTAAAAAATAAAAAATAGAAAATAAATTAGCTAAAACTTATGATCAATTGGGGACTAGCCGAGCTCGGGCTGAGCTAGAGTAGACAAGTTCTGGGACTCAAGCTTGGAAAGACAAAAGAAACTGTCAGCTCAGTTAGTCCGATCAAACCTTCTCTTGTTACCCCTAATCATGTTTGATCTTACTTTGTGAATTGAGATTGAAAATATGAAATATGTCATTAAGAATCAAATGCTCACCACTGCTTCAGCCACCATCGTTGCCATTGTCAATAGGTTGTGCTGCAATTGGCAGGTCTTGCAAGAAGGGGTAGAACTCTTAAGAAGATTGAATGAGAAAAGTAATGAAAGGAGAAAAGAGTTTATTGTATATATTATCAACCATACAATACATCTTTATATACTAAATAAAATGAGCAAATCAAGCCTACTTCTAAGCCTAAATTTCTGTGATAGAGAAGACCTTCCTAGTTTAGACATACACAATCACCTAGTTTAGATATACACAATCTTTACATTAGTTACAGAGATATCCTTAATATCATACCTTATGTTACAGCTTGGTACAAGAACTCTCCCTACCATCTTTCCCTTCGATAACGAAGAAAGGTACGAGATAGCATCAGAGAGGCAATCGCAGCAATCAAATGGTGACAAATCAGGGGTACACTGCACCATGCTATACAACCACATAGAACTTGTGACATTAGCTTTGCTTGTTGCATACACGCGATTCGAAGGATTGGAAGTTGCCACAAAACTCAGATTAGAGAAAGTTTTTCCCAAAATCTCATTGAATTTATCAGGCTCAAACTCAGTTATATTTCCTGTATTCACCAAGCAAACCCGTACTTGTGAATCTACTTTAGAGAAGAAAGATCTGTAAGAACAGCGAATCAAACACTCATCGTACCATATAATTGCCGCTTTCTTGAAGGGACAATCTTTAACAATCTCATTGCTGGCCATGTCGATGCAATTCTGGCAGACGCAGGCTGGAACATCACCTCTGCAGAGGAATAGACCATAAACGTTGTCAGGATCGTCCCCTTGTGTATTGTTGAAGACGGAGTCACCACCATTGTTGTAAAGAGACTGGATGAGGAGGCGTCTGAGGTTGCTGTCTAACTGGCTACCCATAGTGTAATTTGTGGTATTTGTTGAACACAGAGTGTATAGGTGTTTGGGTTGTGCCATGATCAATGGGTGTTGAATAACAAGCAGGAGTGAAAAGAACAGAGGAATCATAGTTCCTGATGGGGTAGAGAGAACAACTACAGTCATCATTCTTTTCCTTCCATTTTTTACATAAGAGCAGAAATTGCTGATAATTATAACATTTTTAATTTAATGCTTTTGTCACCAAAAATATAGGCAACAATTGTGTTTTTAAAAATAGACCATTCCTTTTTTGGTGACAAACGTGATAAATTGAATATGCTACAATTATCAGATCGCCGTAATTTTTTTTGTGACTGATATACATGAAATGCCTAATAAAATGAACGGTTTGAATTATTAAGACAAAACCCCACAGATCCGAACATGGCCCTTCAGTCTGGATAAAGGATTGGAGGGGATCCACTCCCTATTTTTAATAGAGAAATGAATTGTCATTACTTTTAGCATTGGACGGTACAAACCACTTTTCCCATTGATCACAACTATATGAATTATCATATATTACATATATTTCTTTCTATGTTACAAAAATTATTTCAATTTACAATCACAACACACAAAAAAAATCACAGTAAGTGACAACCTTTCAGCATTCACCGTGCTGATACGCTAGAAACACTGACTTGATTTTTTACAGAAGGATCTGTGGATGAAGATGGTTCGATATGAGCAACCCTGCTAACAGAAAATGCAGGTTGATTTGGTTCAGGAAGTGTTGCTGATTCACTTCCCAATAGAACCACCACAGATGACATATTTGGTCTATCTTTTGGATCTTCTTGGACACATAGAAGCCCAATATGGATACATCTTACAACTTCTGCCACAGGGCATGACCCCGCCAACAATGGATCTAAAAATTCTAGTTCTTTTCCATCGCTCCATAGTCGCCATGCCTATAAAATCACATAGTTTTAATTTGAATGAGTAGTTGTCACAGTCTAGTTATTCGAGTATTTGTAGTTGAAAAGGGGGTTGAAAACACATACATAGGCAAGGAGTGTCGGAGCATGTTCTGTAAGGTAAAAGCCACTGTTTCTTTTCCCACTAATGATCTCGAGCAAGATCACTCCATAACTGAAAACATCAGATTTTACAGAGAATAGTCCACTCATTGCATACTCGGGAGCCATGTATCCACTGTATCAAATATGATCATTATTTTATCTTCTTTTCAATTAAAATATGTAGTTTCAATGAAAGGATAAAGGAAAGAGCAAGGGTTTAAATAGCAATGTGTCACGATTGGTATTTGTTGTGGTCGATATCAGGTGTAGCGAACGATACGTATTAAATCATCAACAGCCAAAAATAGCTTTATAGAGCTTTATATATAGTAGTCATATCAACTTTTGAACCGATATGTATTGGGAGTTGGTTAATGTTGGTGTAATTTTTATTCATCGATATTGTAAGGGCTGAAAACTGATAAATATCAACCAATATTTAAAACTATGAGAAAGAATAGACTTACTATGTTCCTACAACTCTTTTGGTGTTAGCTATATTTTGGTTTTCACCAAAAATCCTCGCCATTCCGAAATCTGATATCTTAGCGACCATTTCTTGGTCCAATAGAACATTATTAGGCTTTAGATCCCTGTGTATGATTTTAAGCCTCGAGTCTTCGTGCAAATAAAGTAGTGCTCGAGCAATCCCAAGAATAATGTTCAGGCGTATATCCCAATGAAGTTTTGCACGCTTCTCTGAATCTGAAATTGTATATAAAATTAAAGCTACCTGAGAAGATAATTTTTTTTTGTAAGAAAGCCTATAAATAAAAGATGCAAGAACAAACCAAATATGAAGAGATCAAGGCTTTTGTTGGGCATGTATTCATATATGAGCAACTTTTCTTCTCCCTCTATGCCACAACCCACAAGCCTCACAAGGTTTCTATGTTGAAGTTTTGCTATTAGTATGACTTCATTCTTAAACTCCTCTAATCCTTGCCATGATTTCCCCGACAGCCTTTTGACCGCTATTTCCTTGCCATCACACAAGATACCCTACAAATTTCAGTTAAATATTTATTGATCAAAAAGGATAAAGGACTCTAAATTTGTATAATATCAATTGATATGATATGTATTGAGATTTTGGACAACTAATATATCAGCTGTTATAAGACCGTACAAATACGTGTCCCCGATCCTATTGTTTAAAACCATCTGGAAGACTACGGGAATGATCACACTAACAGGGAAAAAGTTGTTACCTTGTAAACAGTGCCAAACCCACCTTGTCCGAGCTTATTTGTATCAGAAAAGTTTCCCGTGGCTGCCTTTATAGTAGCCAACTCCATGAAAGGCAGTTCCTGAGAACTGACAAATTCACCTTCTTGATTAATGTCAACACTAGGTGGATTTGCCAATTCTTGTAACAATGCACTTTGGCTTTTTTCCTCATCTGCAGGGCAGCAGACTCTTCTGTTAATGGTAGTTATTTCATTGATATGGTGCGGTTTGCCTATTTGAGAGTAAAATTATAGACCAAATGGTGGATTGGCGGATAACCAAATTGCGTTTTGGACGGTTTGGGGCGGATTGACGGATTGAAAAATATTCTTAACCAATTATCAACCATTTGCATAATATATAACACTAATTTGCATAATATTTTTTTATATATATAATACAAACTAAGTTTACATAATATTATTCATATGTATAACTATTAATTGGTAACAAATTAAAAAAATCTCTCATACTCAATTTTACTTTGATATTTTATTAGACGTTAAAAATATATATGTGTATTAACTATAGTGGAGCAGAGCAGAGCGATTTTGAAAGTAGATTATAAATTTTAAAGTTTAATCCGCGGTTAGTAGATAAAACGGTGCGGATTGGTGCGATTTTTACAGATGGAGCAGTAGTTTACACAGTCCTAGACATGGGAATGTAGCGTGTTGGTAATTAAGCATTTGGACAACAATAAGTCTCGAAATACAAAAACAAAATGCAAAACCAGACACAGAAAATGCATGTTTTGTGTCTGATTTTGTGTGTGGTTTCTGTGCTTTTAAACTTGCTGTTTTGTAAATTTACCCTTTCGTGTTCGGTTACTTCGCTGATGCCGAATAACATAGCAGCCAGCAGCAAGACCTGCGAGCACAAATGTTGTTGGACCAGCAACTAGCATAGCCACCTTAATCTTCTTTCTGTTCCCTGTTTGTTTAGGCAAAAGATCTATGTTCTCAATTTCAGTTCATATATTGTATGCACTAATGACAATAAACATGTTTGGCAAATTCTTTTGGGGAAATTTTATTGAAAACACCTTTTTTAGGAAAATTTTTTAAAATCATTTTGGCCCAAAATTGAAACCATATGAGAGTTATTTGTGCGAAGTAGTCAAATGATTTTAGACAAACAATATGGTTTTCTTGTTTTCTTCAAGTATATGGCGACAAGCAATAGCATAGACAAAGTAACTATTTTAAATTCAATTTTCTTACCATTGACAGTAGGTTCGTTGTAAAACGGATATAGCTGAAACCTCATGTTGCAGTTTCTGCTTAAAACAGTACCGCCTTGGCGATAATCACAGCACCCATCAAGGTCTCCAAATTCAGAATTCAAACAAACTCTACAGTCGCTTCGAGAGATGTCTCTTGTGCACTGTACAAACCCATAAATCGTTTCATTCGTTGAAATTTTGGTTTTACCAGTAGCAAACATGAGGTTAGAAGGATTAAATGCAGCTTGATCGGAGAGTTTATTCATGAAATCCTTCAAAACTACAACAAAACCAACACTGTCCGATATATTTTTCTCATCTTTATTCGAGTCAGGATACATTCCAGTATAGCCGTCCCAGGAATAGAAAGGCCGGTATGAGTACTGAACTTGACAGAATTCATGCCATATAATTGCATTTTGGGTTGAACACACAGTCATGATCTCCAGGCTTGCATTCTGAACGCAATCCCGACACACTTCAGGAGTGACATCCCCTCTGCAAAGTGCTTGCCCATAAACTTGATCAGTACTGTTTCCGAATACGGTACTGTTGAAGCCTTGACTTAGAGGAGTGTTCGACCATAGAGACTCAAGAAGTCTCTTAAGATTGTTCCCAAATGGGCTATTTTGTGTGTAATTAGCAGGACTAACATCACAAGATATGAAATTAGGTTCTGCACGAACAGAGGTGGAGATCACAAACAGAGACACCATTAAGAAATTTATTGCTGAAAGTGCATCCTTGTCAATCTTCCTCATATGAGATCTCATTTGTTCCTACTTTACCCGAAAAAGCTTGAAAGATAAGATAGTAATCGAACAACTATAGGAGAAGAGTCACAGAACCAGACACAGAATATATACTATGTGCCCGGTTTTGTGACCAATTTTTATATTTGTAGCAGAACTATAGGAGAAGATAAGCCTTGGATTGAAAAAGTCCGTCAACAAGTTTTCAACGGGACAACCAATAATTTTCTCAGAAACTTCATAACCGCAATCAATTTGTCTGGATTCTGAAGATCATTGACGATTACATGGAGGTGTTTATTGGTTGAAAAAAATACTAACAATAAGAATTTTGGAACTTTGAAAAATCATGGCCAGCATGTAAGCCTAAATAAAATAATTGATCAACTAACATAGATGGATAGACTCTGAATAATAAGTTAATAAACTGTTCAAAGAATGCATAAATATTTTCAGATGACGTTTCAAGTTTTGGCTTTTACTACAAATTAACTACATTGTATTAAGTACCACTAGTAGGGTTCTAATACTGAGAATTGGTTCAGCTAGGAAGCACCGATACGGATACGGGATATGGATACGGTACGATATGGATACGGCGATATGATAAAATCTAAAAAAGTAGGATATGGATACGGCATGAATACGTTTTGTAAAAAATATATTTTGTAATTTTTTCAAGCATGAGTTCTTTCATTTACTTAATAAGGAGGGGCATATCTTTGGTATTTTTTACTTGCATTAAACTTTATAATTTTACAATTTGACCCCTATTAAAATCTGTAAGAAAATTATGTTTCTGCCCCCTGCCCTATCCCGAACATATCCTTCCCGTATCTTGACTATCCATCCCGTATCCGAAATAAAAAAATATAAAAATTTTTTTTTGGATACTCTTCAGCCGTATCTAATAAGTTTTAAATAGATCAAACACGAGTCGAGTTCAAATAACTGAATTTGTTTTACATTCCTGTCAAAATCACAGAGCAGGAGGCCAAAGTCGGTAAATTTAATAAAAAATTCAACATCACAGAACAAGTGGCAATGTGATTAAAAGTCGGGATTTTTGTTGAAAAGCCCCTTCTATGGGGGCTTTTTTGTGTGAAACCCACTAAATAAAATAATAGTTTTAAAAGTCCTTCAAATAAAAAAATATGATGAAAAGGCTGAAATGCCCTTCAATATAGTCCAAAACCCTCGCTGAACCATTTCTCTTCTTTTCTATCTCTACATTACTGGTATCCTCTCTCTTCCCTTTATTTTCTCTCTTTTTAAACCCTAAACCCTATTGATCTCCATCTTCAATCCATCTCACAAAATCGAAATCTTGAAATCGTCTATTAAAATCCATCACCATCTCAGATTTGATGCCTATGAACTCATGTTTGAGATCAATAATTTTAGATCTGAGATAAAATGACCTCATATATGTCAAAAAAATGATAAATTGATATATTACAATAAAAAATTGATAGTTTTTTGTTTGTTTGTTCATAGATCTAAAGTGAAATTCGACTATAATTCATTTATCTAGTATGTACTCTGTTTTCGCAATAGTAAATTTTACTCTGGTTAATGAAAAATAAAGTTTATTCTCTTATGCATAGACAAACATTCAACAATACGGTAAAATTTTACGTTAAGATTCAGAGTAAATTTTACTCTGAAATATAGTAAAATTTACTAGAAAACAAATCAAAAACTGCATAGACAAACATTCAACAACACAATAAAATGTTACTTTAAATTCAAAGTGAATTTTACTCTAAAATACAGTAAATTTTTACTCTGAAATAAAGTAAAATTTTACTTGAAGATTCAAAGTAAATTTTACTAGAAAACAAATCAGAAACTGCATAAACAAACATTTAACAACACAGTAAAATTTTACTTTCAATTCAGAGTAAATTTTACTTTGAAATACCGTAAAATTTTACTCTGAAATAAGTAAAATTTTACTTGCATGTTAAGAAAACAGAATAGATAACACTAGAGTAAAATTTTATTCTCATTTTATCAAACAAAAACAGAATACATACCAGAGTAAAATTTTACTCTAATTTTGTCAAACAAAAACAGGGCACAAACCAGAGTAAAATTTTACTCTCATTTTGTCAAACAAAAACAGAGCACAAACCAGAATAAAATTTTACTCTCATTCTGTCAAACAAAAATAGAGCAAACACCTAATTGAACTCGGCAAATCAACAAAAACAAATCAAAAATAACAACAGATTTATACAGCTTTGCAAAGTAATTTCTCATTTAATTGAGAGTGTTGATCTTGGATGGTGAGATCGTGTATTGTTGACAAAGGGTGAGATCGTTGGCGGTGAGATCTTCAGACTTTGAGATCGTCTTCATGGATTTCGCAAATCATCTTCACTTCGTAGATCGTCTTCAAGATCGGTGTATGCATGAGCTGAGATTGTTCAAATATATGATATATATATATATATATATATACGAGGGCAATATGGTCAAAAAAAATGCAAATTATAGAATGTCCTTATTGAGCTGGGCTTCTCTTACTCAGAGACTTTTTGAAGGAGAATTCATTAAGTTGTCCTTTATCTTAAAAAAAGAACAAAAAAAGGGAGTTTCACCAAAAATCGCATAAAAGTCACCCAACTTCTTAAAATAAAATCAAAGAGAGAGAACAAAATTGTTGGGAACAATATGTAGATTGATTTGGCAGCATATAGTTGTTTGCAACATAAAAAGCGATATTTTTGCTAATATTATCCTTAGCCTACTGTTTATATAAATTGACTTTGACATTGTAGGCTCCATTTTATTTTGCTAGAAGAATGCTTGGGCCAGATCTATCAGTATGAGTAAGCATGAGACAACTTGGTAGGACCACTTGTTAACAACCAAATTTTATAAAAGCAAGCAATAGAAAAAATTAAAAAAAAATATCAACAAAATTCTTTTTGGCGTTTCTTCTTTATTTTTTACAACACTATGAAAAGTTGGTGTGGACAAAGTTCGAAGTGTATTTTAAATACTAGGAGAGTTGTTGAGAAACAGCTAATATTTTCTTTCATTTGACTAAGAGGTCAAGTGTTTAAGTTATAGCCGCCAACTACTGAAAAAAAGAAAAGGAACCTGTTTGGTTCTTTGAATTCAATTTTTAGAAAAATTTGGACTTTCTGTTTGGTTATCCAAAAAATAAAAAAAATTCCAAAATCCTGGATTTTCTGGATGCACTTTGGTTTGTGACTTCTGGATGCACTTTGATTTTGTAGATGCACTTTGATCAGTGTTGATGTGACTTTTGATTGTTAATTTTCTAAATCCATTTTCTAAATACACTTTTCAAAATAAATTTTTGAAAACTAACTCAGAAAAGTAAAATCAAACGGGGTGAATATATTGCACTTTTAATCTCTATACTTTGATCCCAATCGCAATTTGGTTCATTTAATTTCAATTGAACAATTTAATCTATGCACAGTCTAGTTTCAATTTAATTATTTCATTCAAGATGGAGGTTAAAATTGGTTATGAGTCTAAAAAAATTAACGGAAATTTAGACGTAAAAACCAAATTGAAACTAGACTTTACATCTAAAGATTAAATTGTTCAAATAGAAATAATAGAGACCAAATGAAATTTGAGTCAAACTATGAGATTCTTAACTATCCCCCTATAAAACAATGAAATTACTAAAATTCTTATAATTGAAATATATAGCTGACATTATTAAAAATTGTTAATTGAGTTAATGGTTAATTAATGGATGGGGTTATTTGTTATGTGATTAGAAATTTTAAAGGTTGAGATTAATTTCCAGAACCACATGAGCAATTAATATTTGAGTAAACCCTAGGTAGAATATTTATAATTTATCCTAAATTAAAATATTAAAACTGTTGGAAATAATTTTCAAACAAAATGAACGCTACAAATACAAAAATATTTAACAATAAAATAAAATAAAATAAAATGCATAGAAGGCAATGTTTACATTCTTTACACTTTTTTTAAATTTTTTTTTTTTTTCATGCATTCCCATATTTATGATGAACAAAAATCCATTGTGTCTCGTCATCATCTTGATGGAAGGCTGCTACGAGAGAGATTTATTACTAATTTTTTATTTTAAATTCTAACAAAAGATAGAAATCCCTAAATGATTTAACTAATGAATATAATTAAATGATGCTTTCAAAATATATATATATATATGTAAATATTTTAATTGGGTGCTAATAGTTCAGTCTGGTGCTCTCCTTTTTTATATTATAGTTTTGGTTGTTGATGATGTGCAACAATGATGTTCTGAGACTGATGTCTGGTCTTACAGTGCACTTTGCATATAAGAAACATCTCATTCACCAATCTCCATCCTTATGTCAAATACAATGAATCAATTACAGGAAAAATTAACATATATATATATATATAAACTGATGATAGTTACTTGTTTACTACTCATTGACAACAACAAATAATAATAATAATAATAATAATAATAATAATAATAAACTCCGTGTTTGTTGGCCTGTCATATTGTAGTCAATTGTTTAATCACAAAAAAAAAAAATTCTGAATACTACTGGATTACTAGACTAATGATAGTTACTTGTTTACTAGTCATTGACAACAACAACAATAACAATAATAATAATAATAATAATAATAATAAACTGTGTGTTTGTTGGCCTCTCATATTGCAGTCGATTGTTTAATCACATTAAAAAATATATATATACATTTTTCTATTTAAGTATCAATAATAATTTTAATATTTTATTTTCATTTCAAATAATTTTTTTCCCCCCTTTTTGTGATGCAAAATTATTATTTAACAAACTTGTGTAATTGATGTGTCGTTTTCATTTGATAAAATGGCTAATCTAGTAAATCTTTCTTGAGACATAGTTTACTAAAAGTATAAGTTTATCAATTTTAATTTTGAAAAAACTTTTTTTATCTTGAAGAAACTGTTATAGATATGCATGTATGTCGATTAGCAATGCATAATAAAAAAAAGAGAAATTTACTCTGAAATTTAATATAGGAACTGAAAAAAGTTTTCAAAATTGTTCTTTCCTCCCTCTCATAATAGATAACCCACCATGAGAAAGACAACAAATTGACAACTCCCATATCGGCAATTTTTATTATGTTTATCAAAGTTTTCCCTAACAACTCATAATGATATTTACACTACCACACTTTGAAACCATTAATCCACTGCATCCATCACCGAGGCATAACAACAGAAATTGTTAATTCATTAACAGAATAATCTTTATCATTTGTTTCATAGTGATCTTTGAATCTCCCAATAGAGAAGGCAGGTCGTTCGGGTTGACTAACAGTTTCACTTTTTAGAATAACCACAACCGATGGCATGGTAGGCCTTTCAGACGCATCTTCTTGGACGCGCAATACACCAATTGTGAGAATATATTGTATATATGGCATGTTGTGTATATATGGCATGATTGTGTAAATAGGACTTAGCTAGTATTTCCTTTTTCAGGCATAGATTTAGGGCTATATAAACTGATGAGCTCTTTGTAAATTGATACAATTGAGTACACAATATTCTTCAGAAACTTACTGTTAGGGAAAATATGTGATTCCCCACAAGTAAATCAATCAATGAGAATAAAAATTAATGCGGAAAAATTAAATCAAAAGCAACACAAGAATTTTTACGTGGTTCCCTCAATGTGAGGTACGTCCACGGGATCGAAATCCGATTCCACTATCAACTAAATAAGTTCCAAACGATTACAAACGAGACACAAATGGTCTCACAAAACCACCCTTAGGTGAATTCCAAATAATTACAAATAAACAAGAGGAAATACCTCACCAAATAGATGAACCAAAATCTTCAGAACTAAAATTGAAGAAGACCCAAAATAATTAACCCAAATCAGCTTCACCAAAGCTGCCGAAACCACGCCACCACCGAATCAAAACCGCAGAACCATGCTACTCACCATGATCATAATGCTGGGTGCTCACCTTTTAAAAAAAAATACCAAGAATGGCAGCCGTACGACACCTTTTTGGTGAAAACCGATATATATATATCTATCTCAAATATTGAACAATATATATATATAATTGGGTATTGAGTTTTGTAATCAAACCCTAATTGTATCCAAATTGAATTGGCTCTCCACAAATATAATATATAATAATATATTATACCTAAACCAAGCCTAATTAAAATTTTTTAACAAACCAATTGGGTCCCACACTCCAATAAGGAGGTATACCCAACAATTCTCCCCCTACCGACTTAGGTGGAGATATCAACCATACCCGCCAAAGTTCGACACTTCAAATGTTTGTCCCTCAACAAAGTCTTTGTCAACATATCTGAAATATTATCATATGTATGAACCTTTTCGAGTTGTAACAATTTCGAATCTAACACATCGCGAATCCAATGGTATCTCACATCAATGTGTTTCGATCTCGAATGAAAAGTAGAATTTTTACTCAAGTGAATAGCACTTTGACTATCACAATAAAGCACATACTTTTCTTGCTTCAAACCCAACTCTATAGAGAAAAGAATTTACCATAACTCTTCTTTACAAGCTTCCGTAATGAAAATAAATTTAGCTTCAGTAGTTAAGAGAGTAACACTTTTTTGTAATTTAGGTTGTCATGCCACAGCTCTCCCTAAAAATGTCATCACATACCTCGAAGTAGATTTTCTAGAATCAACATCACTGGCCATGTCAGAATCCTTGAACCGATCAAGCATCGGCTTACCATCCCCAAAACACAAACATACCTTCGAAGTCCCTCGAAGATACCTTAGATCCATTTTAACAACGCTGGCCCTCATATGTGTCTTTACCGTGGATACGTAGAGAAAATCGACTCACGCACTACAGTCCAACGCATGAGGCAATATCCGGCCTTGACAAACCATGGCGTACATCAAAGAACCACCGCTGAAGCATAAGGAACTTTCAACATCTCTTCCTGTCTTTCTCACTTGTAGGACATTGATTCGAACCAAGTTTGAAGTGACCGCGTAAGTGGACAACCAACCGGCTTTGCTTTATCATGTTGAACCTCTCAAGAACTTTCTCAATGTAGCGTTCTTGTGACAACCAAATCAGCCCCTCTTTGCGATCACGAACAATTTTCATACCAAGAATTTGGCTTGGCTGGTCCCAAATCTTTCATAGCAAAAGACTTGCTCAACTCCAATTTCAACCTGTTTATCATGGTAGAATCTTGACCCACAATTAACATGTCATCAACATAAAGCAAAAGAATAATAAATTTACCATCCGAAAATTTTTCACAAACACACAATGGTCGCGAAGTGGTTTTAGAAAAACCATTATTCATCATGAAAGAGTCAATTTTTTGTACCATTGCCGCGGGGCTTGCTTGAGACATACAACTTTTCTTCAATTGCAACAAATTTCTCTTTCCCTTTTTCAACAAAACTTCTGGTTGCTCATGTAAATTTCTTCTCAAGATCACCATGGAAATGCGGTATTACACATCAAGTGCTCAACTTCAGGTTCATACTTGCAGCCATGCCAAGTACAACCCGAATAGAAGACATCTTTACAACTGGTGAGAAAATCTCGTCAAAGTAAATACATTTCTTTGCCCAAAGCCTTTCACAACAAGACGTGCTTTGTACGCTCAGAGTCTTGCCATCATTCTCTTCAATTTGAAAAACCCACTTATTTTTCAAATTTTCCCACCTTAGGCAACTTCACATAAATCATAATCTGATTTTCAAGTAAGGAATTCATCTCCGTGCCATGGCCTTTTCCAATCACTCTTCTTTGCATGCTCATTGCTTCTTGGTAGCTCTCAGGCTCTCCTTGATCGGAAATCAAACACAAACTCATTGGGAGGATACTTTCTTGAAGGTTGTCGGTCCTTTGTAGAATTTCCATCATACTAAGTGGTGGTGGCGGTTCTTGAGTTGGATGTCTCCTCAATTTTGGCTCAACTTCATCGGATTGACATCATCCTCTACATCTTCAATAGGTGGCTACACATCTCCCCCATTTTTCATCATCCACTGAAGATGAAAGAGATGGTCCATGTCAATGAGATCACTAGTTTTTGGCTCCGGATGAATCACCTTGCAAAGTCTTCAATTGTTTGGTCTTCAAAGACACAAACATCACGGCTTCGAATAACTTTCTTGTCGACCGATCCCACAATTCTATACCCAAACCTATCACGCCCATAGCCAAGAAAATACATTGCCTTGATTGCTATCAGCATCTTGGACTCTCATCATTTTTTGGAATGTGAACAAAGCTCGGCAACCAACACCTCTCAAGTGCTCATAAGATACATCTTACCTGGTCCCAAATCTTTCTGGACATCACCATTCAAAGGATAGGAAGGAGACAAAATTGATTCACGTCCCACCGCTATCTTCAATGCTCACCCAAAAGGATCTTGGCAATTTAGCTTGTGAAAGCGCAAACACCTTGTTCTTTCTACAAATGGTGCGATTCATCTCTCGGGCAACTCTATTTTGTTGAGGTAGTCTTCTTAACTGTCTTTTGATGGCGAATACCTTGGCTGTGACCAAATACTTATCAATGGCCATTTTATTCACCACCATTGTCTGATCGGATACACTTCAATTTCTGCCCTGTTTCTTTTTCAACCATGGCCTGAAAATGCTTAAATACTTCTAGAACTGATCTTTAGTTTTTAGTAGAAAAGTC
Organism: Camellia sinensis; assembly: GCF_004153795.1. Lineage (NCBI taxonomy): Eukaryota > Viridiplantae > Streptophyta > Magnoliopsida > Ericales > Theaceae > Camellia > Camellia sinensis. The sequence continues at coordinate 509,679 of NW_021025452.1, read as the reverse complement.
CAAACTTTCCTTGAATAATCATCAATGAAAGTAACAAAATAAGTGGCACACACCATGTGTTCTAACTTTTAAAGGACACAAACACCCGAATGAATCAACTCCAAAACATTTCTTTTCTAGAAGTAACATTTTTCTGAAAAGAAACTCTATGTTGTTTACCCGCCAAACAATGAAACACAAGTTTTAAGATGTGTACCTTTCAAACCGGTAGAAGCTCTTTCTTGAAACAAAATTTGCATCCCCTTTTCACTCATATGGCCAAACCGCTTGTGCCACAAATTGGTAGAGAGTATCATCTTGAAGTGGCATTGACAACACCTTTACAAATTTTTCCTTGCATCGAATAAATTGTATGAGTCTTCTTGCATTTAGCCACACCAAAGAACCCTTTGTGAGCTTCCATATTCCTATCACCAAATTTGTTGTTGAAGCCTTCATCATCTAGCTTTCCAGTAGAGATCAAATTGAGGCGAATGTCGGGAGCATGCCTCACATCTTTAAGCAACAACTTGTAGCCCAAATTTGTTTCCAAGCAGACATCACCCATCGCCAATAATCTGACAAACCTTCATTACCCATTCGAACGGAACCATAATCTCCTTGGTGTAGGTAGTGAAGAAATCAATTCGAGAAGTCACATGAAAAGCAGCACGCCGAATCAATCACCCACTTGCTCTCTTGGCCCACAAAATTGATACAATTCATCTTCACAACAAACGACCATGAGATCATCGGTAGTACCTACTGTTGTAGTGTCTTCTGCTTCTTATCCACACTTTTGTCACACATTTTTCTCTTTGTTCTTGAGCTTTCGGCATTCCCGCTTCATGTGCCTTTCTCATGGCAATAATAGCACTCAATGTCTTTCTTTGAAAAAGAACCACTTTTGATTTCACGGCTTTGATCACGACGCATCGGAGTCTTACTGCTCCCCGCCTTGTTTGCTTCGACCCTCTCACAACAAAGTGCTTCTGAATGACTGAGGAACCCGCCGGCGATTTTTTCTAGTTTCTTCATTTCGAAACAAGCTACTAGTGACTTGGCGCCATTGTGATCACTCCATCAGGTGGCCGAATTACTAACCGTCACAGACCAAAGTCTCCCACCTTCGGTTAAAGAACTAAGTAGACATCAAGCCTGCAACTCATCATCAAAAAGCAATTTCATAGAAGCAAGTTAAGTTAACACATACCTCTTTATTTTCGACATTTCAGATGTTCACAATAGTGGCTGCACCTCTTTATATTTTAAATTAA
>NW_021025452.1:484424-508398 GCF_004153795.1 Camellia sinensis | reverse complement strand
GTCCTTGGAGGTGGCATGCTACCTGTACCTGAAAATGATATTCCCATATAGGGTGAGCCACAGCCCAGTAGAAATACACTAAACCAAATATGAACAATGACTAAAAGATTAGCAATTGATAGATGGCTAATACCGATACATCCACATATATCTCATCACAGTTTCATAACATACAAGTCTATGTTACTTTTCATTCTCCACCTTTATTTAGTAGATAAGCATATTAGCTATATCAACATGTCAATAGATAAACATATCACGCATTAACAGATAAGCATATAAGCTATATCTACATATCAATAGATAAACATATCACGCATCAACAGATAAGCATATAAGCTATATCCATACTTCACTAGACAAGCATATGAGCTGTATCTACACTTCTCAAAGATAAGCCTATGAGCTGTACCTTCACTTCTCTAGACAAGCACTGTCATCAATCCATTGACGGATAACACCAACGGCTTTTCGATTAAGCCTATTCCATTCATCATCTTTTATACCCTCGGGTTTGCCACTATCACCCTCAATGGGTCCATACAAATCTTTACAAAATAATAGGTCCTCTATTTTAGTTTTCCAAGTTACCCAATTGCTTCCATTGAAGCTAGACATACTACCCACATTCCCCTCCATTGATTTACACAAATAAATGAACCCCAATAAACTGTAAGCTCTGATACCAGTTGTTAGGGAAAATATGTGATTCCCCACAAGTAAATCAATCAATGGGAATAAAAACTAATGCGAAAAAATTAAATCAAAAGCAACACAAGAATTTTTACATGGTTCCCTCAGTGTGAGGTACATCAATGGGATCGAAATCCGATTCCACTATCAACCAAATAAGTTCCAAACGATTACAAACGAGACACGAATGGTCTCACAAACCACCCTTAGGTGAATTCCAAATAATCACAAATAAACAAGAGGAAAGACCTCACCAAATAGATGAACCAAAATCTTTAAAACTAAAATTGAAGAAGACCCAAAATAATTAACCCAAATCAACTTCACCAAAGCTGCCGAAACCACGCCACCACCGAACCAAAACCGCAGAACCATGCTACTCACCATGATCATAATGCCGGGTGCTCACCTTTTGAAAAAAAAATACCAAGAATGGCAGCCGTACGACACCTTTTTGGTGAAAACCAAAATATATATCTATCTCAAGTATTGAAATATATATATATATATAATTGGGTATTGGGTTTTGTAATCAAACCCTAATTGTATCCAAATTGAATTGGGTCTCCACAAATATAATATATAATAATATATTATACCTAAATCAAGCCTAATTAAAATTCTTTAACAAACCAATTGGGTCCCACACTCCAATAAGGAGGTATACCCAACACTTACATGGTATCGGAGTCGTGTGTGAAACCCTAGCTCTGTCTCTAATCGTTCGAAGTCTTCTCTTGTTCGAAGTTTCGAAGCTCTTTCTGGTTCGAAGCTCTTTCTTCTCAATTTGTAGACTTCTCGTTCGTGGTTCTTTGAAGTCGCGATTGTACCAAACTTGCAATCAGTATCTGGTCTCGTCGAAATCACAATCTACCCAGTGTCAAGATCGTGACCCATTTCTATTTCAGTCGTTGTTCCACGCCTCCTAGGATTTCTCTCTCAGTCGTGACCTACATCTGGTCTCGTCGGAATCGTGATCTACCTAGTGTCGGGATCGTGGCCCATCTCTGTTTCAGTCGTCGTAATTGCAGCTCGTCATTTTCGATTTGCGATCCATCTGAGATTGGATCTGGTTTGTTTGTTTTGTTTGGTCATCTGCTTCGTCTCTCTCTGGTTCTCAAAGTCTCTCTCTACTTTGCGGGATCTCTAATTTAGTTAGTTTGGGTTTGGTTATTACCTTTGACTCTAGTTTGGCTAATTTGGTCTATTTTGTATTTATTACACTTGAACCCCTCGTCGCTCTAGTTATTACTATGTCTCTAGCTCTTGATGATTGTGCCTTTTGCCATCAAAGAGGTCATTGGAAGTACCATTGTCCCAAGAAGGGATGTTTGTCTGCCTTGTATTTTCAGCAGTCTCAGAACTAGTTCCGTACTTCTCCTGCCGCTTATATTGCATCTGCTCTAGCTATTGATCTTGACTTGTAGGGATGTAAGAAAAATCAAAAAAACTGACCAAACCGATTGAACCGGACCAAACCGATTATATTTGGTCTGTTTTTTAACAAGAATTGGTCTGTGCGGTTTTTAAATTTGAATTTTTTCGATTTTTGGTTCGGTATCGGTTTAAGCACCTTGTGCATCGATCTAAACCGAAATCGACCGTTTCAACATATATTGTATTTATAATATATATATGTATATATATAATCTAATAATATAATGATATTAATAAGTATAATAAATTATTAACCCTAATTAATTAATCTTATTATCTTTATAACCTAAGTTTGTAAACTCTTATTATAAATAATCGTAACTCTAACTCATTATTCTTGAAACATTAATATTTTTTTTAAAAAAAAAATTTGTTTTTATTTTCTTAATTTAGGAATTGAAAAGTATGTATTAAATGGATGGATTGGATATGTTTGAAATGGTAGATAAATAACTAATTTAATATTTTTATATAGATTAATGATCCACTGTTTCGACATATATTGTATTTATAATATATATATTGTGAGAACCCGAATATAAAAATAAAGTAAATAATTAAATAATAATAATATTACAATCTCAAATATTTTGGTGATGAATCCTAAAGTGCAAATTAAATATTTGGAAGGTCTTTTAATTAATTTTAAAACCTAAAATAAATTTATGGTGAAAGTCTTTAATTTAGAGGCAATGTTTATAATAAATAAATAAAAAATAGAGAAGAGGGTGTGACTTGAACTATAGACCACAAAATTAATAAATAAGGCTCTTACCATTTGAGTTGCATATACGTTATACATATGTTTTGTATATTTATCTATTTATTTGACCTACACATGCTTTAGGTGTACCCAACCATTAGTATAAAATAAAAACAAAAGAAAAACCCTAACTCTCTTATTATTTTCACAACACAACAACAGTCACTTTAGGTTTCTTAGCAGCCGTGAGTCATTGTGAGGGGAAGAAAGAGAGAGAGAGAGAGAGAGAGAGAAATTTCTAGCATCTTGTGATTCTACAACTTTAAGGTATTGTTCTTCTATAATATATTATATCTATGATTATTGTGCATAGATGTTTCGGTGTATTGATTGGAAGAAAAAGGAATGGATTGGCTGATTGTGTTAGTATTCTGTGTATATTATTATCATACAAAATTTTAAAGCGAATTAAGGAGCTAAAGTCGTTAGATAAGAATTCTGCACAGAACCACAAACTTTAAAAATCAAGAAACCATATCAAACGAATGAATTTGAAACTGAAATTTTGACAGTAGATTAATTACATATTGAATTGCATATCTGAATGTTTTCATAATTTTTGGGAGTCAAAATCCATATAAACTGATGCGTTAAAATCAGTCCAGAAAACTGGTTTTAAACTGTAAATTCGGGTGTATTGTTCTCTTTGGGTATAAATCCAAAAATTATCAAATCAGTGTCATTAGAACCGGTTACGAGCCTAGTTTCTTACATTTTTGGCCTTGCATTGATTGCTCTTGTATATTAAGAGAACCGACAATTTCTTTAAAGTGCTGCAGAAAACAACCTGTTTGGATATAATAAATTGTAGATAATTATTTTGATTAGCAAATCCAGTGAAACCAATTGGGTTTGAAACTTAGGATATATTAGTTGATATCTAGAAGTTTTTGAAATTTTTAGAATAGCGTGGAGTGATTTTTGTAATTTTCAAAGGTAGCGAATAGATTGAGAAAACTTGTTTAAAAGTGTGTTTTATCTTAAAGTTATTTTTAGTTAACTTTCGATCGGAACCCATGTCTTGGGTGATTTTAGACCTTGAAGAACATGAACATAGGTAATATTTAAGACTAACGGTGAGTTGGGTTGAGCCGTGTTAGCGCGCTTTAGTTGAGGTTACTTAGTTCCTATTTTTTAGTATTTTTAAATTAGTAGTGACTTGTAGTTTTTATACTTGGTTCAAGGCACTAGTTGGACTTTTATTCTCTATTTGAGGATTATATTATTTTGGTTTCAGGTGAGTAGTTTCATGCTACATATTTTTATAAATGTTCCCCTACCTTGAATTGTTGAAAAATTAAATTGTGGTTTCATGACTAAACTGTTTTGATAAATTATTATATTATCAATTGAATCAAATTATTTCTGAAACATGTGTGAACTTGGCATACTGTAAACTATTTGTTTTGGTCTCATGTTTATAATGATGAACTACCATGTTTTGCAAAACTGATGTGTATTGATTATTGGGACCATGTGTGTATTTAGTCCAGGGAAATTATTCCACTGTGTGTGGTGACTCTGGCCACTAGGGAACAGATCCGGGTTGGGCCGTGATGACTCTAGTGCTCAACGATTGTAAGGAAAAGACCTTTAAAAACAATAGGTGACCTTCAATCGGATTATATTATTTCGGTTTCAGGTGAGTAGTTTCATGCTACATATTTTTATAAATGTTCCCCTACCTTGAATTGTTGAAAAATTAAATTGTTGTTTCATGACTAAACTGTTTTGATAAATTATTATATTATCAATTGAATCAAATTATTTCTGAAACATGTGCGAACTCGGCATACTGTAAACTATTTGTTTTGGTCTCATGTTTATAATGATGAACTACCATGTTTTGCAAAACTAATGTGTATTGATTATTGGGACCATATGTGTATTTAGTCCAGGGAAATTATTCCATTATGTGTGGTGACTCTGGCCACTAGGGAACAGATCCGGGTTGGACCGTGATGACTCTAATGCTCAATGATTGTAAGGAAAAGACCTTAAAAAAAACTAGGTGACCTTCAATCGGATCGTCTTTGAGAAAAGGCCCAAGTGCCACCCTGAGGATGACTCTTAGTTCTGTATTGGATCCAACGGGGCTTATAGCCTTGAGAACTGTGTGGCATATTATTTGTTTTTTTTCTTGGTACCCAGAAAATTATTGGTATTCATGTTATAATCTGTTTTAAGTGGAAAATGTCATTTATCATGTTCTTGCGAGACATGAGTATTTTAAGTGTTGAACTGTGGAACCTTCTTTTTGAAACAGATTGTTTTTTTTTTTTACCAAACTGTATGCCAATCTAGTTTCTGTGATATATATCTTATTTTGGAATTGAGCCATGTTTTCAAAACTGTATTTACTATCCATGTTATTACTCATTGAGCTATCAGCTGACTTAGTTTTTATCACTTCCAGGTGTTAGAAAGACTTAGGGTGGACTCATGGCGTAGCTGAGACTCGATTGGACCTCTAGGACATACATTTATTTTGTTTTAGATTGTTATGTCAAGTTTGTTCTTACTTCTTTTTATTTTTATTAAGGTTCATTTAGGATTATTTTGATATGTGGGCTGTTTATATCCCATAAGTTTGGATGGTATTGATTACGGTTGGTTTTGTCGTTTATACTTGTGGAATGTCACTGGATTGGGTTTGGTTATTTATTACTGGACTTTTGTATAGTTGCTCAATATGATTATGGATTAGTGGTTAGGCTTATGTGTGCCTTGGGCTGAGTCCCTATGGGCCACGGCCGGTCATCCCCGGATTTGGGGTGTGACATATATAATCTAATAATATAATGATATTAATAAGTATAATAAATTATTAACCTTAATTAATTAATATTATCATCTTTATAACCTAAGTTTGTAAACTCTTATTATATATAATCGTAACTCTAACTCATTATTCTTGAACCTTAGTATTTAAAAAAAAAAAAAATTGTTTTTATTTTTGTTAATTTAGGAATTGAAAAGTATGTATTAAATGGATGGATTGGATATGTTTGAAATGGTAGACAAATAACTAATTTAATGTTTTTATATAGATTAATGATTATATTTAAAAGTGGCTCAAGTTTGAAAAATTATAAACCGATTAAACCACACCAAATCGAACCGTTTCAATCAGCTCGATTCGGTACGGTCTGATGGAAGAGGCGGTCGGTATCGGTGTTCAAAATAATAAAATCGACATTATTGGTTCGGTGTAATTTTTTACCCAAATACTGATCGTACCGAACCGATTACATCCCTATTGACTTGGCTTCTTTGAGTGCTCAGATTGGTCAGCTTCAGCCTATACCGTCTGCCTCCATTGTTTCCTTTCTTCATTCAGGTTTGTTTGGGTCTTCTTTAGGTATTTCTTCGTCTGTTTGGATTTTTGACTCTGGTGCCTCTCATTATATAATTCCACATCTCCCCTTCCTTCAAAATTGTACTCATCTTCCCTTTCCTATTACTGGCAATGCTGCTAATGGGTCTGGTATGTCTGTTATATCTGTTACGTCTATCCTACCATCTGCTATGTTTGTTGTCTCTATTCCATCTGCCTTTTATATTCCTCAGTTATCTGTCAATTTATTATCTATCAATCGGTTTGATGCCTATAGTTTTGATGTTATCTTTTCTTCGTATATCTGTTCTGTGCATAATCAGATGTCTAAGTAGTAGATTGGGACTAGCCGTAGAATTGGAGACCTCTATTTGGTGAAAAGCTTGCATCTGCCTATGACTACCTCTCTGATTGCCTTTTCTTCTTTCAGCAGTGCTGGGGACCCCCAGTGGGGGGTAACCCCTAGCACCTCCACCTTCACGTGGGGGGCTGTGAGACCAAGACTAAAAATAAAAAATAAAAATTTTGGACCAATCAAAAAATAGTGGAGGTGGTGAGGGTCACCCCCACTGGGGGTCTTAGTCTTTTTCCTTATTCTTTTTAGTTAGATTCTCTGTCCAGTCCTTTTGGCATTCCAGATTAGGGTATTTGTCTGTTGACCGCTTACAGTCTTTAGCTCAGTCAGGTATATTGGGTAAAGTTTCTCCTAATCAACTTACCAAGTGTCGGAGGTGTAAACTTGCCAAAATGACAACCTTATCTTTCCGTAACAGTACTTCTATATCTGTTACACAGTTTTCTTTAGTTCATACTGATGTTTGGGGCCCTTCTCCTGTTCTCACTAAGGGGGGTTCTGCATACTATGTGTTATTTCTTGATGATTGCACTCGTTATACTTGGGGTTTATTTTATGACTCATAAATTCGATTTCCATTAGATATACCGTACCTTTCAATCTATGGTTACTACTCAGTTTGGGTCTACCATTAAAGTATTACGGTCTGACTTGGGTGGGTAATATTTAAAAAATGAGTTTTGTGAGTATTTGGCCAATTTGGATACCATTCACTAAACTTCATGTACAGATACACCTGTCCAAAATGGTAGAGCCGAGCATAAACATCTTCATCTCCTTAAGATAGCTAGGTCTCTTCTTCTTTTCGCCTCAGTTTCGGCTCCATTCTGGGGAGAGGCAATTCTTACTGTTGCTTTTCTTCTCAACCACGTGCCTACTTCTCTTTTTTCTGGTCGGTTTCCTTATGAGGTTTTGTTCTCCCAAATTCCTAACTACTCCCTTCTTCGTGTGTTTGGGTTTGCCTGTTTTGTCCTTCTTCCTCGCAAAGATAGGACCAAACTTAGTTCCCGGTCTGTCCTTTCTATCTTTTTTGGTTACAATCTTACTCAGAAAGGCTACAAATGCTTTGACCCTGTCTTTCGTTGCCTTTATGTCTCTTGTCATGTTACCTTTCTCGAACGTCTATCTTATTTTCAGCTTCTCCCTCTCACTGCTCCAGTTTCTAAAGAGGATTTGGTTCACATTGACCCCTTTCCTTCTGAGGTCCTGTCTGATGAGTACATCTTCACTGTTCCTCTTGAGCCCATTCCTACTTCTCCGTCTGCGTCACCTATGGATCCTTCTCCTCCTTCGCCTTCTTCTTCTCCTTCGTTGTTTGTCTATTCTTGTCGCCAGACTCCTCCACCACCAGTTGTCTCTACTCTTGTTACTATTCCTTTTGCTTCTGACAGCTCTGATCCTGCTGCACACCGATATCCTACTCATAAGCGTCGTCCTCCAAATAGGTTAGGTTGGTTTAATACATGTTTTTCTACTTCTTACCGTACATTTTTGTCTGTTATTCATTCTCTTTCAGAACCACAGTCTTATACGGAGGCCTGTCGAGATCCTAATTGGGTTCAAGCTATGAATGATGAGTTGTTTACCTTACAGAAGACTAACACTTGGGAGTTGATTCTTTTGCCTGTTGGCAAAAATCTGGTTAGTTGCAAATGGGTCTACAAAGTCAAGACTCATTCTGATGGTTCTCTTGAGCACTACAAAGCTCGCTTGGTTGCCAAGGGTTTCTCACAGGAGTATGGTATTAATTATGAGGAGACATTTGCCCCTGTTGCCAAGATAACTATTGTCCGTACCTTAATTTTGGTTGCTGCTATTCGGCATTGGCTTCTCTATCAGATGGATGTTAAGAATGCTTTTCTTGCTGGTCATCTTACTGAGGAGGTCTACATGCATCCTCCCACTGGTCTTCTCCACTCCTTTGGGCAAGTTTGTCATCTTCGGTGTGCTCTATATGGTTTGAAGCAATCTCCTCGTACTTAGTATGCTTGCTTTCAGACTGCCGTTGTCGAGCTTGGGTTTCATCTTTCTGCTTCCTACTCTGTTTTGTTTCTGAGATATACCTCAGCTGGTTTTGTTGCTCTCTTACTCTATGCGGATGATATGATCATCACTGGCTCTGACTCTTCAGCTATCTCTAAGGTCAAGCAATATCTCTTCCGCACCTTCAAAATGAAGGATCTGGGTCCATTGCGGTATTTTCTTGGTATTGAGGTTGCCTCTTCTCCAAAGGGCTATTTTCTGTCTCAGGCCAAGTATGCTAATGAGGTTATTCACCGTGTCGATCTTACTGATACTAAGGTTTCTAATACACCTATTGAGCTGAATGAAGCTCAACTCCACTGATGGTGTTCCTCTGGATGATCCCATGTTATATCGAGAGCTCGTGGGTTGCTTAGTCTATCTGACGGTTACTCGTCCTGATCTTGCCTATGTTGTTCATATGGTTAGCCAGTTTGTCTCTGCTCCTCGTTCCACCCATTGGGCTACTTTCGTTCGGATTCTTTGCTATCTCCGAGGTACTATATTTTAGGGTTTACTGTTGTCTTCTACTTCCTCTTTGAACTTGGTGGCTTATGCTGATTCTGATTGAGCTGGTGATGTCACTGATTGCAAGTTCACTTATGTATGTTTCTTGGTGATTCTTTAATCTCTTGGAAGGCAAAGAAATAGACTATTGTTGTGCGTTCCACTTCTGAGACTGAGTACCATGCTATGGCTCATGCCACTGTTGAGATTGTTTGGCTTCGTTGCCTCTTGACTGAGTTAGGTATACCTCGGTCTTCTCCGACCTTTCTCTATTATGACAACCGTAGTGTTATTCAAATTGCCCACAATACTGTCTTCCATGAATGGATGAAAAACATTGAGGTTGATTGTCACTTTGTCCGACAACGTCTACAGTCTGGCTCTATCTCGCTTCTTTTCGTCTCCTCGACTTTGCAACTTGCGGCCTTTCTTCACCAAAACTCACACTACCGCTCAGTTTTAGTTTCTTCTTAGCAAACTGTCAGTGTTTTCTGCTAAAACAACTTGAGTTTGAGCGGGGGTGTGAGAATATATTGTATATATGGCATGTTGTGCATATATGGCATGATTGTGTAAATAGGACTTACTATTTCCTTTTTCAGTCATAGATTTAGGGCTATATAAATTGATAAACTCTTTGTAAATTGATGCAATTGAATACACAATATTCTTTAGAAACTTAGACTAATATGCATATATCTTAAGAACTCATCAAGATCACAAGACTCCATCAATAATGGATCGATCAATTCCATCCCTCTCCCTTCATTCCATAATTGCCATACCTATAGCATCACCAAGCCAAATACACTTATTCAAGCCAAAAAACTTCCAACAAGACTATCAATTTTGAGAAGTATAGTCTAACACAAGTTGAATAAGCTTACATATGCTATAAGGCTAGGGGCACACTTAGTAAGATGGAAACTAGCATTCCTCCTCCCAGTTATGATCTCAATCAAAGGGACACCAAAACTGAAAACATCAGATTTGACGGAATATAGTTCTTCCATAGCAAACTCTGGAGCCATGTAACCACTATCCGAAAAGAGAAAGAATTAGAAAGAAGTTTGAAATAGGAACCAAAACATGTTATAAGACAATAATAACTCATGTGATTGATGAAGCGAAAAAGTGATTGAAAGAACTTACCATGTTCCAACAATCTTGGAAGTGTTAGTAGCATCATCACTTCCTCTGAAGATCCTTGTCATTCTAAAGTCCGAGATCTTTGGATTCATTTCACTATCCAATAACACAATGCTTGGTTTCAAGTCCCTATGAATGATTCTAAGCCGAGAATCCTCATAAAGATATAGCATTCCTCTTGCAATTCCATTGATGATATTCAGACGCCAGCTCTAGTTATGAACACGCATCCTAGGATCTAACCAAAAATAAATTTATAGATTAGGGAAAAAAAAGCTTTAGAATAAGTTCAATGAAACCTATCCATATTCATATGTCAGATCTGTATAGAAAAATAAAATATTGAAGTTGAAAACTTCATAAAAGAAAAGAACACAAACCAACAAGGCAGACATCGAGGCTGCCATTGGGCATGTATTCATAGATGAGCAACTTTTCATCTCCATCTATGCAAAAGCCCATAAGCCTGACAAGATTTTTGTGTTGAAGTTTCAATATTAATAAAACTTCATTGGTGAATTCATCTCAAGGAAGCACAGGTGCGGGTACGAGTGCGGTACGGGTACGAGTGCGGGTACGCCGATTCGGCAAAACTCAAAAAAAGTACGATACGGGTACAGCTGCGGTACGTCGATATTTTTTTTATTTTTTTTAAATATAATTATGATTAAAGGATCCAACCTACAAATTAAAATTAAATATCAAAACTAAAAAAAGAACTACTCATTTTCCTATAATTGAAAACCATTAAAGCGTTAAAAATAATATATGTGAAATCTCTCACTTTGACATGTTATTCACTGTGATTTTGTGATCATAATTTATTTTTAAAATCTTTTTTTTGCTCATCAATTTGCTATTTTTATAGGGTGAGACCAAAGAAATAACAGGAGACCAAAGAAAGATTTAAAGTTAATTGCCAACAGTAAAGGAAAACAAATTCTCAATTGGGGCAGGTTGTCAATTGCAATTTGCATAATACATAAAATTGCATCATTCCCAACCGCTACTAATCAACTAATACAATATCAATTTTTAATGTTTTGTGCATAAACTTTAAAAGTTTGTTATGATTAAAGATTTTATAATGAAATTCTAGGAGGATCTGAAGCAAAAGCATAATGCATAGTCATACACAGAACTACCCTTTATAGGCCTTGTTATTTTTTTGGGTTCAAATTGCTTTTTAAAAACATCAAAATCATTTGTTGATATGCTTATACAATTTATACAGACAGACAGAAAAATAGAGTAACATCAAAATTACTGATCTGCAAGGGCAACAAAAAAAAATAAAAAATAATAATAATAATTGCTAATTTGTAAGGGCAGAAAAAAAAAGGGTCCTGGCGTACCCAAGGCGTACCCACGCCGTACCCATGGCGTACCCGTGGTGTACCCGAATGAACCAAATGTACCGGACCCTCTTTTGCCGTACCCGGTACGCGTGCCGCCGTACCGGTATGCGTACCCACAACCGGTAAGTACCCGATACTCGTACAACACTATTTTTGGAGTACCCATGCTTCATAGATTCATCTAAACCGTGCTCAGATACACTAAAGAGCCTCTTCACAGCAACTTCTTTACCATCAGGTAGTTGACCCAGAAAAAAAATATAAAAAATATAAAAAAATACTGAGAATTGGTTTATTGGTGTGGAGAGAGTTCTGAGTGTATTTTAAATACTAGGAGAGTTATTGAGAAACAGCTAATATTTTCTTTCATTTGACTAAGAGGTCAAGTGTTTAAATCTTTTCAATTGTAAGAATTTCTCTTCATTAAGTTATAGTCGTCGACTACTGAAAAAAAGAAAAGGAACCTGCTAGGTTCTTTGAATTCAATTTTTTTAGAAAAATTTGGACTTTCTGTTTAGTTATCCAAAAAATCAACCAAAACAAAAAAATCCAAAATCTTGGGTAGTGTTTGGTAGAGTTTTAGAATTATGATTTGAGAATAAAGTTGTATTTTGAATTTGTGAGTTTTGGAATTATGATTTGAGTGTGAAAAATTTGTTTGGTTATGAGTTTTGAAAATAGTTTTAAATTGAGTTTGAATTGACTAATGTAACATGTGATATTTGATACAAAAACTTACAACTCATAACCAAACACACAACCCAAAATTCTATTCAATGCTCATCAAAAATTTTAAAAAAAGATTGAGAAATTTACTCTGAAATTCAAGATAAGAACTAGAAAAGGTTTTCAAAATTGCTCTTTCCTCCCTCTCATAATACATAACTCACCATGAGAAAGACAACAAATAGACGGTGACAATGACAACTCCCATTGGGGCAATTTTTATTATGTTTATTAAAGTTTTCTCTAACAACTCATAATGATAATTACACTACAACACTTTGAAACCATTAATCCACTCAGCTGCATCGATCAACGGGGCATAACAACATCAATTGTTAATTCATTAACAAAATAATCTTTGTCATTTGTTTCATAGTGATCTCTAAATCTCCCGATAGAAAAGGCGGGTCGTTCAGGTTGACTAAGAGTTACAGCTTCACTTTTCAGCATAACCACAACTGATGACATAGTAGGCCTATCATATGCATCTTCTTGGACGCACAATAAACCAATATGCATATATCTTACGAACTCGTCAAGATCACAAGACTTCATCAATAATGGATCGATCATTTCCAACCCTTTCCCTTCATTCCATAATTGCCATACCTATAGCATCACCAAGCCAAATACGATTATTCAAGGAAAAAAAAAAAAACATTCAGCAAGACTATCAATTTTGAGTAGTCCAACTCAGGTCAAATAAACTTACAAATGCTATAAGGCTAGGGACGCAGTTAGTGAGATGAAAAGTAGCATTCCTCCTCCCAGTTATGATCTCAATCAAAAGGACACCAAAGCTAAAAACATCAGACTTAACAAAATACAGTCCTTCCATAGCAAGCTCTGGAGCCATGTAACCACTATCTGAAAAGAGAAAGGATTAGATAGAAGTTTGAAATACGAACAAAAAAATGTTATAAGACAATAAACCCAAATGATTGATGAGGTGAAAAAGTGATTGAAAAAGAAACACTAAACTCACTATGTCCCAACAATCCTAGCAGTGTTAGTTGCATCATCACTTCCTCCGAAGATCCTTTCCATTCCAAAGTCTAATATGTTTGGATTCATTTCACTGTCCAGTAACACATTGCTTGGTTTCAAGTCCCTATGAATGATTCTAAGCCAAGAATCCTCATGAAGATATAGCATTCCTCTTGTAATTCCATTGATGATATTTAGACTCCTGATCCAGTTCATTTGCGCACGCTTCCTAGGATCTAACCAAAAATAAATTTATAGATTAGGAAAAAAAAAGCTTTAGAATAAGTTCATTGAAACCTATACATATTCATATGTCAAATTTGTATAGAAAAATAAAATATTGAAGTTGAAAACTTCACAAAAGAAAAGAATACAAACCAAGAAGGAAGACATCGAGGTTGCCATTGGGCATGTATTCATAGATGAGAAACTTTTCATCTCCATCTATGCAAAAGCCCAGAAGCCTGACAAGATTCTTGTGTTGAAGTTTCAATATTAATAAAACTTGATTGGTGAATTCATCTAAACCTTGCTCAGATACACTTGAGAGCCTCTTCATAGCAACTTCTTTACCATCAGGTAGTTGACCCTGAAAAAAATGTATCAAGCCATTAAAACTAGAAGGAAAAGAAGGAAAAGAAAAAAAAAAGGATTTCATGTTTGCAGAAAAGAAAAAAGAAAAAAAATGTTATCACCTTATAAACAGGACCAAAACCACCTTGTCCGAGCTTATTTGAATCAGAGAAGTTATCTGTGGCTGCACTTAGCATTGACAAATCAAAAAATGGAAAATTCTGAGAGTTTAAGTTGTCCCTTGCTTGCAAATTTTGATGCTGAACATCTATGTTATTGGGGTCCCCATTATCGTATAATTGATTTTCTCAGCTAGATACTTGTATTTCCCCTGAAATTTGGGGAAAATAAAAAATTAGATGTTTGGTTTCAGTTTTATAAAAGAAAACATATAATTGAGAGTTGAGGGAAAAAATAATTTAATTTGTACTAGCTGGAGTCATTACTTGTCTTAGTTTGATTCCTTATGGCAATACAGTAGCAGACACAAAAACCCAAAAGTACTACCATTAGAATTGCTGATACAATTGTAGCAATCATCCAATTGTTCCTCCTGCTTGCTTTTGGAATTCAAGAAAAAAGAAATACTAAATTCTGTCAAGAAATACTATTTGTAGAACAAATTCCAATATTGGTAAACAAATTAATACTTACTTTCAAATATCCTCAGGTTTTCAGAAGTTGCGCCTTCATAAAAAGCATAGAACTCATACCTTAAGTAGCAACTGGGACTAAGAAGTCTAGTGCCACGAGGCTCAGAACAACAACTTAAAGTGTTTGCTATTGCTATTTCAAGGCATGTATTGCAGTCATTTGGAGACAAGTCTGTTGTGCACTGCACAAGAGCGTATATTGTTTCAGTATCTGTAAAGTTCACCGCTCCAGTGGCATACATACCATATGAAGTTTGATTCCTTATGGCAATACAGTAGCAGACACAAAAACCCAAAAGTACTACCATTAGAATTGCTGATACAATTGTAGCAATCATCCAATTGTTCCTCCTGCTTGCTTTTGGAATTCAAGAAAAAAGAAATACTAAATTCTGTCAAGAAATACTATTTGTAGAACAAATTCCAATATTGGTAAACAAATTAATACTTACTTTCAAATATCCTCAGGTTTTCAGAAGTCGCGCCTTCATAAAAAGCATAGAACTCATACCTTAAGTAGCAACTGGGACTAAGAAGTCTAGTGCCACGAGACTCAGAACAACAACTTAAAGTGTTTGCTATTGCTATTTCAAGGCATGTATTGCAGTCATCTGGAGACAAGTCTGTTGTGCACTGCACAAGAGCGTATATTGTTTCAGTATCTGTAAAGTTCACCGCTCCAGTGGCATACATACCATATGAAGGATTGAATGCTGTGAGCCTGCTAAGATTATGCAATGTGTCATTCACGACAGAACTAAACTGGCCAAATTCATCACCAGAAACATTTTGTTTGTTGTCTTTCCAAATGTTTCCTGTTACATCCAAATGCCCAAAGAATGATTCATTAGCGTAGCGCAACTGGCAATTTTCCTCCCACACAACCGCTTCGTTTCTTTTTCTGCAAAGTGTTTGGATGTCTTGTGATGCACTTTCAATACAGTTCTTGCAGTAATCTTTCGATACAAAGTTGTAGCAGAGAAAGAGATCGAAAACTGTGTCTTGGTCATTTCCCATGGTGGTGTTGTAGAAATTGGAGACAGAAGAATTTAAAGACAAAGAATAAAGAAGGTTTTTGAGATTAGATTGAAATAGATTATTATTTGTAGAAATAGTTGTGTTTGAACAAAATTGATAGGGAGGGGCATCGGCGCGAACAAGATCATGAAGTGGAAAAAAGAAATGATAAAGCAAAAGCAATTTGATTGTTTTTGGAAACGGAAACATGACTCTCTCCTCTTCTTGGGTGCACTGTGATATGAACTATGAAGTCAATCAATTGACTACAATTTATGCTGTCATGGAGTTTTAAATAAAATACAATTTGAGTTAAAAGGACCTTTCTTGGTAACGGATGATAAAATAATTTTCATGACGTTGGTATTGTGGTCAAGCTGCTTGTATTCAATGTTGATTAGTCAATTCTTCTAAAAGGGAAGATAGTAGGAAACTGACTTTGTACCATTTTGTAATGGTAATGAAATATTAGAGAGAAAACCAACAAAGTCATTACCAAAACGCTTTCAATTATTAGGGAATATTACCATACGTACTCTCCTTAAAAAGGTACATATTGACCCCTTAATTCTGAAAATTGTACAAAGGCTCCTCTTCTGAAGGAGGTTTAGAGGGGAGAAAGTGATATACTTTTGTAGTTGATAGGAGAAAGTGATATATTTTTGTAGTTGATAGGTTCAATATGTATGAATTTGAAAAATCTAGAAATCCCCTAGATGTTGATTTGTGATTATGTATCAATTTTAAGCAGTATATAACAATCCCAATCAAACAATCAAGAAAAATCGACACAACGATTTTACGTGGAAAAACCACAATTGGACACCTCCAATTGTGATAAAAAAAAAAACCACGGGCAACAGCCACAAAACAATCCACTAAGAAGATATAAAGGAATTACGCAGGTATACTCTCAATTACCTAGCGAATCCATGCCCGAATTGAACCAACCTCTATGTGCCTCTTCCAACCCTGTCTTCACCTCGGAATTGTCTTGACAATGAGCCACTCCGGAATCCACCAAAGCTTCAGGCTCGAATTCTTCAGAATCCACCGAAGAACAACTCTCTCTTTTGTATAGAACAAACAAGTAATCCTTTGATGTATACTCTTTAAACCATGAGTTGAATACTCAATCAAAACATCAATGAAAGCTAGCAAAATATCCCAAGATATAAACCATAGAACCCAAGAAGAAGATCTGGAGAAGTAATCCTAAAATCTGACAGAAACACGTACTTATAGAAATTTGAATCGCGATGCTCGCTCGAGCGAGGAACCAAAAACGCGTGTTTTCCATAAGTGGTTTCACTCGAGCCACGCAAGCTTCGCTCGAGCGCACATTCATCTCTTTCAAGTTTTTAGCCAGATGCACTCCTTCGCTCGAGCGAGCAAGGGCGGACATGCAACTTCGAATGCAATTTTGCATTTTGCTTCGGGGGCGCTGCCCCTCAACCTCGCCGTGGCGCTGCCCCGGACCTGCCAAAGGGGCGCTGCCCCTTAGACCCCTGCGAGCTGACCGGACAGCTCGATCCCCGTCATAATCAGTGAAGTGGCAATCTTGAAAGTATTAACATCACAAACTTCTCTGCCAGGCACAATTCAGGTTGGATTCGCATCTAAAAACTCATAGCCTCACTGAAATAAAAAGTGCGAAAACAAATACAACTTAAAGGAGTTTTGTCAAACGGGGCTGCCAAAAATAAAAACCTAACAGAATTCATAGATGAAGGAAATAATAGTGATATTCACTTAACAGTTGAGGGGTCTTAGGGTAATTAAATTTTTTTTTCTAGGAGGTCAAAATTTCTTTGTTAGTTGATATGCATTTTCCTAGAAGGTGCTCCAGGAAAAGTTGTTGTATGTTGTTTGGCCAGGTTTGATTGTTTGGATTGGATATAAGGGGATGGGGAGAATTTTTACTCTGAGCAATATAGGATGCCATATAATTTGTTGAGGATATAAGATGAATTATATATAATATTAGTTGAGTTTTACATGTTTGGTTAGATTATGATATAACGGGGAGAAATCTATATTTTGCACCCTAAAAGGGGCAAATCGTAAGAAAGTTCTGATTTTTTAGGATAAAAGTTATGTATATTTACGGTGTGTTATGACAATTTGTGATAAAAGTTACAAATAAGAAATTTATTGCATGTGGCCAAAGCAAAAAGTATACACTTTGTGGTTAGTAAAAGATTATTATTAATTTTATTTTTGTATATTTATTTATTTATTTATTGTTTGTGATGAGAAAAGTTGTGCTATATCATGGAGTAGTGATATGCAATATCATTTGGGGCTAACCATTAATCCCATTTCAATAATTCAAACTGTTCAATTTTTAGCCCATAATGTTTAGATCATCTATGGAAAAAGTTAAATTGATCCGATAATTGTAGTCATGTTAATTAATGGCATTTATTTGAAAAAAAAAATGAATGACAAATATTATTTGAAAACTAAATTATTCATTTTTTGAAAGACAAATGTAATAAATTAACCTAGTTATATTTATCGGATCAATGTGATTTTTTAATTTACATATTGTGGTTTAAAAAATAAACAACTCATATTATCGATTTAGGACTTGTGGTGGGTTTTACAAACCCAAACAACATCGTCCAATCCACTTTGTGAACTAAAAAGAATATGCTCCCTTACATATCCTCAATAAGTATAAAAGTATACAAAGAATCAAACACTGAATAAGACACAAATTTCTCACAATGGGTGAGACCCACATTTTGTATTTGATTTGTGTATTCCTAGCATTGTTGCACATATTTTACACTTTTGGGTGATATATATGGGTAATGCTATACGCAAGTTATGTCATTTGTGAGTTTGATTATCACAAATCTCACAACTCAATATTATGGGAGTCATAACTAAAGAAAAAAAAAAAAGAGTTATAACCAAATATCACGTAAGGTATAATCAAACAACTCTTGGATCATAACTAAGATAACATTATAGCCAACATCATAATAGATCATTATTAATATAACAATATATTATAACCAAACATCCATAATAATAAATTATAACCAAAGATCACAAAAATAGTAACTATAGATGGGGGGTACGCACCATCTAATTTCCCCCGAAACCTTGCTTATATAAACATGGGCCTACTTGATACACAATCTGGTCAACCCATTTATCCCCTTATAACCTCAATCATGACCTATTTGAAAAACAATAGAAATTATTATTCAGTAGTAACTTTCAAAAATTATAACATATTAATAAAAGAAATTATAATTATAATTATTAATATTTATAATGTTGATCACTTTTTTATAATTAAATTTTTTTGATAACTATTATATTGCTATTTGTCCCCAAAAATAATAAATAACTAAATAATTGTCACATCTCAAGCCTTGTGACAACACCATACACTCATCTAACTGAGCGTGCAAGGCTAATAGTCTAATCAAATAAATCACCAAAATAAAATATTCAAAATAAATCTTTAATTATCATAATGCCAAAATCCATAAGTCATAAACAATCCTTATCATATGAAATTGTCCACCAACTCTACCAATGTAGAAAGGTGTTGATTGAATTTCTTCATAAACAAATTCTTCTCTCTAGTTGAGAGCTTCTCTCCCTAAACTTTTCTCCTCTTAGGCTTCAAGCGTGCAGCGGCCGTCGGGGTGGGAGATGGGCTTTCGGCGGTCTCCAACCTCCCCTGCCCTCCTCCTACCCCACTTTTTTCTTCCCTTTCCTTGGTTTTTTCCAATAACTTGGAAGCTTTGGCTTTCCATTCTCTACCTTCTTTGTGAGGTGTTCGTTTTCCTTTACCTCAACTTCGGTCGTGGCTTTCATTGAATCCACCCTCTCTCCTCCGTCCCGCCTCCTTCCATCGTAGTCCATCATCGCCAGTTTTGCAGCCCTTCATCGTCATTTCTACCGCCTTCTCTAGGCATGCCGGATGCCGCCTCCCTTCCCCTACTCTGCCACCTCCATCCCCGCTGGATTCACTATCGCCGTTGCTGATGCTTTGGTTTGTTGGTGATTCTACTTTTTGTTTTTTCCTAGTTTTTCTTTGGGTTTGCCTTGCTGTTGGTAACTATTTTATGGTTTGTTTTATTCTTATAGTTTTCTATGGTTTTGTGGGTTTGTTCTTGCTGTTTTGTGTGTGTGTCTGTGTGAGTCCATCGGTGGTTATGTTTAACTTACCCTCTCTATGGTTGGTGTCTATAATTTATCCCAGGCATGCTCTATTGTTGACTTTTATGATCAGTTCTGCTGTGCAATATGAGCACAAGCATAAGATGTGCATCTGAATATTTTTATAGGTTCTTTCCTTTGTATTTCTTACTATATCTTTCCTTTGTTTGGTATAGGTTTTGGGTTGGATGGACTCTCGTAAGTGCAATTTGGCTTTCCTTAATGGATTCTTCTTCCGAAAAAAAAAACCCTGTGCTAATGTAATCCACTAACAAAATAGTACTCCAAAGTAATTTAAAATCATATTCCTACTCTCGACACTCCCATAAGTAAAAATCTGCGCAGCTCTACTCCTCAGAATATGAAAAAATAAAAAATAAAAGGAGTAAGCTAGACAACTCAGTAAATAATCAACCATCACTGCTAGCTAGATCAAGTATACAAAGAAAATAGTCGATAACCAATAAATGTATTTTTGCTACAATTCAATATAATGAACTGAAAAATTTAAAATCCCCAAGATATTGATTCCTGACTATGTTTTAATTTAAAGCATTAAATAACAATTCCAATCAAAAAATAAAGACAAATCGATACAACGATTTAACATGAAAAAAAAAACCCACAATTGAAGCGCCTCCAATTGTGGTAAAAAATCATGGGCCAAAGTCACAAAACAATCCACTAAAAAGATAAAAAAGGAGTTACACATGAGTACTCTCAATTACCTAGCAAATTCATGCCCGAATTGAACAGACTGCAATGTGCCTCTCCCACCATCATCTTCACCACAAAATTGTCTTGCTCAACATTGAATCCACGACGATGAGCCACTCTGGAAACCACCAAAGCTTCAGAACCAAATTTCTTGAAATCCACCAAAGAAAACCACTCTTTTTTGCGAGTAAAGAAAATAAACAAACCCCTTGATAATGTTAATATGAAGTTCATATATCCATTGATCACTCTCAAATCATCAAGGAAACACTCAGAAAAATACCTTTCAATATAGAAAACCTTGGTAGCTTTGCTCTCCTATAATTTGGAAGGCCTAAACCCTAAAAACAGCGAACGACGCACTTCATAGAAAATAGGATCACGAAGATCGCTCGAGTGACCACTTCATCGCTTGAGCAAACTCACTGAAACATGTACTCATCGCTCGAGTGAATAAAGGATTCTCTCAGAAGTTCAATCTGCTCTACAAAAATACTAGATGATGCCATTCAACGCTCGAGTGCACAAGTGACCGCTCAAGCGGTCAAACAACTTTGGACAGCTCAAAAGTTCGGGTAGCTCAATCTCCCCATACATAGTCAGCGAAGTGGCAAACATGAAAGTCTCAAGATCACAAACTTCTCTAAATAGACACAATTTGGGTTGGATTTACATCTAAACACTCACATCCTCACTGAAACAAAAGAGTGAATAAAATTACAACTGAAAGGAGTTTTGTTAAATGGGATTGCCAATTACAAAAACTTAACATGAAGAATTATTTTGTAAGATAGTTGCATAGCTAAAAATAAACAGTGTAGCAATACATTTTAACTGAGAAGACAATAAGATAATTTAAAGTAATTTCATTGTTCAAATCGATGGTTCAACATTTAGATGGATCAATGATTCAATTCACAAAACTCAAGTCTTGGTGACAACAGTCACTTAGCTCGTGACAAAGCCCAGAATCACATATAGGCCGATGGTGAAGCCCCAAAAGAAACTAGTTTATGTGTCCATAAATAACCCCCATTGGCTAGGGTCCAAATCAGTGGCGGAGCTAGGAATTCAGTGAAGAGGGGGCACAAATTAATGACAACATTGATTTTATTTTTTTTCTCATAATAAACAACAATGAGATATTACTAAACTTAAATATTAAGAGTCCATTTAGATAAATGTAAATTTTAAATTAAAGTATTTGAGGTTAAATTATACAAATATTGGGGAGTAACTAATTTAGGTGGATTGGAAAATTAAAAAAGAAGATAAGTTGAGATAGAAATGATATATTTTAGTGGAGAAATTCTATAAAACACACCGCTAAAAAAGTGCCTATCATATGCCATAGCTATGATCTTCGTGGTCTTTAGTTAACACATTGTAGTGCTGGATATAACTTAGTTATAACTTCTTGTGGTTGATGTTTTGGTTATGACTAAAGAGGTCTTTGGTTATATATTAAGTAATGGTTAGTTATGACTCATTCTGATGTTAATTATGACCTATTGTGATTTTTTTTTCTTTTTTCGTTATAATTGAAGTTGTGTTGCTTGGTTATAATTCACATAGTGGACATTTTAGTTATGAATGAAAATAACTTGGTTATGAAAATTTATAATATCAATACTATAAAGTCATAACTTGGTACACCCCTTTTAGAGGTGTATAATAGAATGATCCATTTTAGTAGGTTCCTTGTAATTAGAAGGAAATAGAGGGACTATTACAATTTTAAGAAGGGATATTATTGTAAATTATATAGAGGATATATATAATATAATCTATATATATATAGGGGTACTAATATAATTATCAAAACTTTAGGGGGGCACGTGCCCCCTTAGTACTACACTGTCCCTGGTCCAAATCATAGTCAAGCTAGACTGATGTTCAGAATTCAAACTCCCTATAAATAAAGTGTTCAACATTTTCAAAATAAATATTTGGTACAAACTTTCATAGCAGTTTCACAAAATTTTAAAATAATTTTCAGAAGAATAGTCGATGCTATTTTATACATGACCCATATTTTTATTTTAAGAGAACAAAAAAGCTATAAATAAATATTTATAATTTCAAATGATTTGATAGAAATAAAATGAACCAACAATGATAGAAGGTTACTTACCTCAATAGCTAAAATAATATCCCACAACTAACTCCAAATACCCAACTCTAACATTTCAATCACATGAACCTAATAAATATAATCTCAAATAAATTAATATTTTTATATTTTTCACACATCCACAAGAACCCACTATATATATGGAGTGCTTTAATATCCAAGAAATACCAAATCAATCCACCCAATTTAATAGTCAAACACACCTTACCCAATATACAAAACTCTATTGTTAAACTACACCCACACACTCTGCTCAAAAAAAAAAAAAAAAAAAAAAAGGCACATACAGATTTTCTAAAATCCCTAAAAGCATTGAGTGTTTTATTTCTCAATAAAAATTTAATAACTAGTAATACAAGAAGGGTCTTACCTCAATCAATGGGTGTATCAGGATATCTCCAATATGCTGAGCCCTCAATTCCTACCACAGCCTCAGACTTGAATCCTCTGTGAAATCGTGATGATAAAATAATACGAAACCCTTTTTTTTTTTTTTTAATGCACTCTCACTGCCGCAAGATATAATAGCAAAAATTCACTTTAGTAATCTATTTCTCCAAAATTTAAATGTTACCCATCTATGGTACAAAATTACAGTATCACCCATAGCTAATTTCTTATTATTTTAATTATTATATAACCAAAACTCGGTTTTCACATGAATAAACTCGAGCATGATCTTGATGAAGTCGTGGTGGATTATATAATACCATTAGAAGTATAAATTTAAAGGATTTATATTTCATTATTTGATTATAACTTTTTGATGAGACTTAACGTTTGGTTTGATTTGGTTTGGTTTGGTTTGGTTTGGTTTGGTTTGGTTTGGTTTATTTGATTATAACTTTTCTTATTCATATTGGATTTCAATTGACATTTTATCCAATAAAATTTGTAAATTTTTTAATCCTACAACTAATGGGGAGGTGTAGACGCGCCCGCGTGGGGCCTCTCTACAGTTCGGACTCAATTTGATGTCACGGTTCTAAATCTGAACCAAAGACTCCAAATCTGACAAATCGTTTTGAGAAAACAGATTTTTAGAAAAAGAAGTGCCGAACATGGACTGCTTTGCCAGATACAGAGTCGCCACCTAAATATTTTTTATGGAGAATTTAGGAAACCCTGACTCGGTGCCGAAGGCCACATGTCCGTCATCACCAGAGTTGCCTCGGCTCGGGAGCTAGGGTACGATTGGGGAAGGTCAGCTATGAGCACCCCCTCTCGCCCGATCCGAAGATCGGCCTCTACTAACCGTGATATCCGTTTTTGAAAACATTATGTGTTCTTATTCCAATTATTAGCCTAGAATTACTACGTTATGCGCACAACAAACAAGTATAGACCAAATCGCCTAA
>NW_021025452.1:463599-484260 GCF_004153795.1 Camellia sinensis | reverse complement strand
AAGCACACTTTTAGGCCAAGAAACACACACAAGGGAGGAGAGAGAGGGAAATATAGAGAGAGGGTGTATCTATATGTATAAGCTCTGGTTTTTGCCTTCAAAATTTCTAACCTAGAACAAGGAGAAGACCTCTCCTCTTATAGAAGTCCCTCTTGCCAAGCTTACACAACAAGCTTGCTTAGAGGGAAATCCCTCCATACACGTGTATAGAGGGAAGCAGAGTTAGTGCCAGCTGCTGGCACAAAATATCTACATAAAGTAGATGAACAGTAGTCGGCTGCTCAAAATTGCCATTTTGACAAAAAGGAGTGCCGACCGGCAACAAATAGTGCCGACCGGCAATATAGATTGCCGATGGCAACAAAACACTAGCCGGTGGCCTCTGTCCATGGCCGGTGATGTGTGGGGATGCCTCACAAGGCATTCCCTGCCCCTCCAAGGCAAAACACAAGTGTTTGGTGCAAAACCAGACACTAAACAGTCGAGTTCGGAGATCCTAAGGCAAGGCGCGTAGCCGAGACCTTCGAGAACTCCAAATGAACACAAACAAGGGTAATCACCGAGTGTTCCAATGGTGACGTCCAAGTCTTGAGGACGGTCAAAAATGGGGTGTCTACAGGAGGCTTCTTTTCCAGTCTGATATCAGACCAAAGGGTGCTATCGGCCCATATGCTTGCCTTGCTCTGTGTCCATCTCAATAATCTAACTTTTTAATGTGTATGGCTCATCGACTACATCATTTCTTCAAAAAATCATGTTGATCGAATATTAATAACCATTTGATCAAATCACAATTGTGTCAATGACAAGTATGGTTTTATATATTGCGAAACAAATGTGGACAAGAAGAAATTACATATCCCAGTAATCTAGTTGGATTATTAATCCTACACAAATCTCTTCTATTGTTAATCCCCTTACTATTAATCTACAGCCACTTGCACAAAGAGTACTTCAATCTACAGCTAAAGCATGCCACGATAAGCATGGCAAGAGACAGCCTTTCGATAGTTATCGCGGTGATATGCTAGAAATAGTGTCCTGATTTGCAGAAGGATCTGTGGTCGAAGATGACTTCATATGAGCAATTCTGCCAACAGAAACTGCAGGTTGTCTTGGTTGAGGAAGTGTTGCTGATTCACTTCCCAACAAAACAACCACAGATGACATATTGGGCCTATCTGCTGGATCTTCTTGGACACACAAAAGCCCGATATGAATGCATCGTACAACTTCTGTCACAGGGCATGATCCCGCCAACAATGGATCCAAAAATTCCAATTCTTTTCCTTCATTCCATAGTCGCCATGCCTGTAAAATCGAGTTGTTTGGAAGCACATCTAATTTAGAAGGGGGGAAAAAAAGTAGTTAACATCTAGTTATCTCAGTATTGTAATTCAAGGGGGTGAGAAAACACACATAAGCAAGGAGTGTCGGAGCATGTTTCGTAAGGTAAAAGCCACTGTTTCTTTTCCCACTAATGATCTCCAGCAAAATTACTCCGAAACTAAAGACGTCAGATTTCACAGAGAATAATCCTCCCATTGCATATTCTGGAGCCATGTATCCACTGCATCAAATATGATAATTACATATTATGGTATATTGAAAGATACATATTGACCGATATTTAAAATTATTGGAAACACTTACTATGTTCCTACAACTCTTTTGGTGTTAGCAGTGTTTTGGTCTTCGCCAAAAATCCGTGCCATTCCAACCAAAAGGGGCCAAATAAGGCCTAAGAGGGTGAGTTTGAACTCAAACCACAAAACACCCTTAATGAAAGTTCTTAAGCATGAAAATATAAGCCTTTTTTATGTTATACACAGCCTAAGTCAGTAAGCAAGACAGGTAAAAAATTAGTGCAAGTTTGGGGAAACTAAAGCAAAGTGATTACCCTTGAAGAACCTTTGAAGAACAGATGATCCAGCCACCTTCTATTGACCAAAACCAGCCCAAAACCTCAACAAACAACCATCAAAGTGCCTCAAAGTCGAAGCAAGGTGTGGTAGTGTGTGTGTTAGTGCAAAACTAAGGTAGAAATACACTTTAAGGCCACCAAACACACACAAAGGAGGAGAGAGGGGGGAAATATAGAGAGAGAGTGTATGTATATGTATGAGCTATGGTTTCTCTTCAAACTTGCTAACCAAGAACAAGGAGAAGAGCTCTCCTCTTATAGAAGTCCCTCTTGCAAAGCTTACACAACAAGCTTGCTTAGAGGGAAATCCCTCCATACACGTGTATGGAGGGGAACAGAGTTGGTGCCAGCTATCACAGCTGGCACAAAATATCTACCTAAAGTAAATGAACAGTAGTCGGCTGCTCAAAATTGCCATTTTGACAAAAAGGAGTGCCTAAATAGTGCCGACCGGCAATATAGATTGCCGATGGCAACAAAACACTAGCCGGTGGCCTCTGTCCATGGCCGGTGATGTGTGGGGATGCCTCACAAGGCATTCCCTGCCCCTCCAAGGCAAAACACAAGTGTTTGGTGCAAAACCAGACACTAAACAGTCGAGTTCGGAGATCCTAAGGCAAGGCGCGTAGCCGAGACCTTCGAGAACTCCAAATGAACACAAACAAGGGTAATCACCGAGTGTTCCAATGGTGACGTCCAAGTCTTGAGGACGGTCAAAAATGGGGTGTCTACAGGAGGCTTCTTTTCCAGTCTGATATCAGACTAAAGGGTGCTATTGGTCCATATGCTTGCCTTGCTCTGGGTCCATCTCAATAATCTAAACTTTTTAATGTGTAGGGCTCATCGACTACCTCATCTCTGCAAAAAATCATGTTGATCGAATATTAATAACCATTTGGTCAAATCACAATTGCGTCAATGACAAGTATGTTATATATTGCAAAACAAACGTGGACAAGAAGAAATTACATATCCCAGTAATCTAGTTGGATTATTAATCCTAAACAAATCTGTTCTATTGTTAATCGTCTTATTATTAATCTACAGCCACTTGTACAAAGAGTACTTCAATCTACAGCTAAAGCATGCCACGATAAGCATGGCAAGAGACAGCCTTTCGATAGTTATCGCGGTGATATGCTAGAAATAGTGTCCTGATTTGCAGAAGGATCTGTGGTCGAAGATAACTTCATATGAGCAATTCTGCCAACAGAAACTGCAGGTTGTCTTGGTTGAGGAAGTGTTGCTGATTCACTTCCCAACAAAACAACCACAGGTGACATATTGGGCCTATCTGCTGGATCTTCTTGGACACACAAAAGCCCGATATGAATGCATCGTACAACTTCTGTCACGGGGCATGATCCCGCCAACAATGGATCCAAAAATTCCAATTCTTTTCCTTCATTCCATAGTCGCCATGCTTGTAAAATCGAGTTGTTTGGAAGCACATCTAATTTAGAAGGGGGTAAAAAAAAGTAGTTAACATCTAGTTATCTCAGTATTGTAATTCAAGGGGGTGAGAAAACACACATAAGCAAGGAGTGTCGAAGCATGTTTCGTAAGGTAAAAGCCACTGTTTCTTTTCCCACTAATGATCTCCAGCAAAATTACTCCAAAACTAAAGACGTCAGATTTCACAGAGAATAATACTCCCATTGCATATTCTGGAGCCATGTATCCATTGCATCAAATATGATAATTACATATTAAGGTGTATTGGAAGATACATATTGACCCATATTTAAAATTATTGGAAACACTTACTATGTTCCTACAACTCTTTTGGTGTTACCAGTGTTTTGGTCTTCGCCAAAAATCCGTGCCATTCCAAAGGCTGAAATCTTTGCGACCATTTCTTGGTCCAGTAAAACATTATTAGGCTTTTGATCCCTGTGTATGATTTTAAGCCTTGAGTCTTCGTGCAAATAAAGTAGTCCCCGAGCAATGCCATGAATAATATTAAAGCGCATATCCCAGTGAAGTTCTACACACTTCTCTAAATCTGAAATCGTAGAAAAAAAATTAAAGCTCTCCAGGTAATGTTTTGTCTATTTTCTTAGCTACATTGAGCTGTAAGTAAAGTCTATAGATGAAAAATACAAAAACAAACCAAATAGGAAGAGATCAAGGCTTTTGTTAGGCATGTATTCATATATGAGCAGCTTTTCTTCTCCCTGTATGCCACAACCCAAAAGTCTGACAAGGTTTCTGTGTTGAAGTTTTGAAATTACTATGACTTCATTCATGAACTCCTCTAATCCTTGCCATGATTTCCTCGATAGTCTTTTAACTGCTATTTCCTTGCCATCAGACAAGACACCCTACAAATTTCAGTTGAATATATATATTTTTTATCAGCAAAAAAGAGGGCTTTATTGATGAAAATCAAATTACAAAGCAAATGACAAACATCAACAAAAAATGAGAGTGCAAAAAACATCAAAGCAAAACCAAATGATCCCAACTAGGTTGGCACCGAAAAACAAGCCCAATCATTTGCTACCACAATACCGAGTTGGTGAGAACCCAAAAAAAATAGACAAAACAAAAGCAGAATAATAGAAAAATAAAACAAAGCAACGGAGTAATTGTGCTAGCAAAAACAAAATAGTTTCAGTTAAATATTTACTGATCAAAAAGGATAAAGGCCTACAACTTTTAGGGTCCGAAAATCGGCCGATATTTTGGACTTTTGATACTGATAGATATATCAGCCAGCATCAAATATTGCCAATGATATCGATATGTATCCCAGATACTGTCATTTAAAACAATATTAAGCACTACCTGATTGATCACATTAAACAGGGAAGAAACTGTTACCTTGTAAACAATGCCGAACCCACCGTGTCCGAGCTTATTTGAATCAGAGAAGTTGTCAGTGGCTGCCATTATAGTAGCCAACTCCATGAAAGGCAGTTCCTGAGAACTAACAAATTGACCTTCTTGATTAATGGCAACACTAGGTGAGTTTGCCAATTCATGTAACAACGCACTTTGGCTTCTTTCCTCATCTGCAGGGCAGGAGACTGTTCTGTTAATGTAGTTAATACATTGATATGTATGGGAATGTAGTTTGTTGGTTACTTTAGCATTTGGTCAACAATAAGCCTTGAAATACAAAAACAAAATACAAAATGGGACACAGAAAACGCTTGTTCTGTGTTCGATTTTGTGTTTGGTTATGTGTTCTTAAACTTGCTATTTTGTAAATTTACCCTTCTGTGTTCCATTGCTTCGCTGACGCCGAATAACATAGCAGCCAGCGGCAAGGCCTGCGAGCACGAATGTTGTTGCACCGGTAACTAGCATAGCCACCGTAATCTTCTTTCTTTGCCCTGTTTGTTTAGGAAAAAACCTTTGTTTTCAATTTCAGTTCATATTGTATACACTTGTCTATTAAAATAATAAAATTCTAATGACAATAGACTTGTTTGGGAAATTGTTTTCAGGATAATTATTGAAAACAATCATATTAGCAAACACTTTAAAGTTGTTTATGAATTTTCATAAACTATTTTTGCCCAAAATTTAAAAGACGACATTACAGTATACTATATTTTGACTAACTAAACTTCAAAAATGGTTTCAGACTAAAACCAACTAGCTTTTACCTGTTAATAGATGCTTACACAAGCAATATGGTTTTCTTGCTTTCTTCAAACATGTGGCAAACAGGCATTAGCATAGACAAAGTAACTAATTTACATTCAATTTTCTTACCATTGATAGTAGGTTCGTTGTAAAACTGGTATAGCTGAAACCTCATGTTGCAGTTTCTGCTGAAAATTTTACCACCTTGGAGAGAACTGCAGCACGCTTCAAGGTCTCCAAATTCATCATTCAAGCAATGTCTACAATCACTATGAGAGATGTCTCTTGTGCACTGTACCAGCCCATAGATTGATTCATTCCTTGAAAATTTGGTTTTACCAGTAACAAACATGAGGTTAGAAGGATTGACAGTGGCTTCATCCGAGAGTTTATTCATAAAATCCTTCAAAACTTTAATAAGACTAACACGGTCTGATATACTTTTCTCCTGTTTGTTCGAGGCAGGATACATTCCATTATAGACCATGGAGGAAAAGAAAGGCATGTGTGAGTATCGTACTTGACAGAATTCATGCCATATAATTGCATTATGGGTTGGACACACTGTCATGATCTCCTGGCTTGCATTCTTTATGCAATCCCGACACACTTCAGGAGTGACATCCCCTCTGCAAAGAGCTTGCCCATAAACTTGATCAATGTTGTTTCCGATTGCAGTGCTGTTGAAGCCTTGATTTAATGGAGTGTTCGATGATAGGGACTCAAGAAGGATGTTGAGGTTGTTCCCAAATCGGCTATTTGGTGTGTAATTAGTTGGACTTGGATCACAAGATATGGATTTAGTATCTGAAGAAACAGAGTCACTGAGCAAGAACAGGGACAACATTAGGAAAATCATAGCTGAAAGTGCATCTTTGTTAATCTGCCTAATATGAGAGCACATTTGTGCTAATTTTAGCCGAAATGCTTGACAGATAAGAACAGAAATCGGATAACAATAGCGAAGAGATATGCTCTACATTCTTCTTTACAAAAGGTCCATCAACAAGTTTTTATTGAAACCCAAGGTGTTGGCTTGGCTCTATTGATTGCTATCAATTTCTTTGGCGCCACAACCGTAGCATAGACTAAGATTTGTTGGACCAGCGTGGAGGAGACGCTTCTCGAGATTAGACGATTAACACACATACCCAATTATTAAAATAAAACATAAAAAAAAAGAAGGTAAATTAGAAATGCATCATTTGACGTTTGCTTTAATTATAAATTGCCTCTCGAGATTTTGAAAATTACAAATATCCATTTCAAATTTTTTTTTATTTACAGAATTAACACAAAAAATAAAATCCATAACTACTTTCCTATGCAACAATAAAATTACCAAAATTATTAATTGAAATATTTTTGATATCATTAAAAATTATTAAATAATGATTTTATTAATAGAATGGGACATTTTTATTCCGATGTACCGAAAAAATAGAAGGGATCTTTTGTTATGTGATTAAAAATTTGTAGGGGGCAGGATATAATTTTCAAATTTACTGGAGGCAATTCATATTTTAAGCAAATTTAAAAGAATATATATAGTTGTAATTTACTCAAAAAATAAATATAAGAAATTATGACCGAAAAAGAAACAAGGTTTGACTTTGGTAACAAAATAGGATTATTTACCCATAAATCCTACTTTACAAACTGTTATATCAAATAGACCCACTTTTATTCTATTATACCAAATAGTCCTGCTAGTGGGTTGATTTGGTCCTTTTTGTTTTTTTTTTTTTCCATTTTTTTAAACTGTGTGGACGAGAGTGCCTTTGGTTTAATGTGGGATTGTGTTTGCTGGATCAGTTCCTTTTTTAGAAGCATTGCTTATTCTATCACTGTGTGCGTGCGTGTAACAGTGGCTGCTGTGTGTGTGTATCTTTGTGTGTGTATGTGTATCATTGTGTGTGTGTGTGTGTGTATCATTGTGTGTGTGTGTTGTGTGTGTGTGTATCATTGTGCTGTTGTGTGTGTTTGTGTATCATCGTACCCGAGCCTTTTCATCACCGAGTAAATCGCATCCAACTGTGCATCAAACATGGCGTAGTCCAGAGTATTCGATGTGAACCCAAAAAACGGGTATGGGCAGACCATGAAGGGCGTATTTGTTTGGCGATGGAATTTAAGGATTGGGGCAAATATGACCTGGTCGAAAACCCGCCTGAATCGACCCGAACTGGGTGGCTCCGAGATTGATAATATACCTAGTGAATTAGGTGTGGAGACCTGAATGCTGGATATTTCGGCAAGATTGACGGCGGCGTGGAGAGATTTCATGGCGGGGAGGAGGTGGGCGATGACGGTTTTGTCGGCGGTGGCAATGACTTCGTTCCCGACGGCGATGCGGTGGATTTTGGCGGTGGGGTAGAAAGGAGGATGTTGTTAGCCACACAGGACACGGCGGCGGAGAGTTTGGAGACGGCGGGGATGTCGGAGTTGGCGACGGTGACGGTGACGTAGATGTCGGAGTTGGCGAAGGCGCGGAGGATGTCGGGGTTGGCATCGAAGATCTTCACTGTGTCAATGGTGGTTTGGTCTTTGATGAATGTGTGTGTGTCTGCCTGTGTGAACCCCCAAACACACCAACCCAGCCCAAAACAAAAAACCCCTTACAGCGCGTTGTGTGTGCTGTGTGTGTGTATCAGTGTGTGTGTGTGTGTGTGTGTGTGTGTGAGTGTGTGTGTTGAAGCCATCAGTGTGTGTGTGTTATGCGCTAGGTGTGTCTTAGAGGGAGAAGAGAGAGCTGGGTTTGGTGTGTGCTCTGTGTGTGTGTGTTGTGTGTATGGTGTGTATGAGTGTGGTTGCTGGGTGTGTGTGTTAATGGTGTTTTGTGTGCATGGTGTCTTGTGTCTGCTAGAGAGAGAAGATATGTGTGTGGCTGGGTCTCCATGTGTGAGAGAGAGAATGCTAAGAGAGATGAGTGGTGTCTAAATGAGGGTAATTACGTCTCTCAGAATTTTCCAGGACTAAACGGTTTACTAAAATACAAATGGGACCAATTGGTTCATAAGTTTACATTTTGGGATTTATTGGTAAATCTCCCAACAAAATAAGCTCTTAATTTTTTATTTTATCAATTTAATTCCTAATTTTTTGATTTCTTTTCAATCTAAATGATTCGCATATTTCTATTAAGTAAAATAAAAAATATATATGTATAGAGAGAGAGAGAGAGAGTATTTTAGCCATTAAACTCAATGTAAACGTACATAAAATGTTTCAAATATTATTTTTTGTTAAGTTTAATGGTTAAAATATAATTTTTTTCATCAGTATTTCTTAACGAAAATAAATAAATAATTTAGATTGAAAACAAATCAAAATATTAAAGTTTAAATTAATATAATAAAAAACTCAATGCTTATTTTATTACAAATATCAAATCCTAAAGTTTGCTTTTGTTTTTTGTTTTTTGTTTTTTTTTTGTTTTTTAAGTTTCCAAAAAAATAAGTATTCAATTAGACAAACTGATCATTTTCTTCGAAACTTCATAACCACAATTAATTTGACTGACAAGCACAAATGTCTATAGAAAAATATAAAAAAACGAGAAATATGACCATACAATTTGAAAGGGGACGTATATATAATTTTCAAGACATGGTGTTGGACTTCCAACCACAAAGTTTTTTAAGTTTCCAAAAAAATAAGTATTCAATTAGACAAACTGATCATTTTCTTCGAAACTTCATAACCACAATTAATTTGACTGACAAGCACAAATGTCTATAGAAAAATATAAAAAAACGAGAAATATGACCATACAATTTGAAAGGGGACGTATATAATTTTCAAGATATGGTGTTGGACATCCAACCACAAAGAAGGCATCAGCATCTTCAGGTTTGAACGAGTCAACTCAAATCGAGGAGTAAGTTACTTAAATTTGGTTTAAAAATTGAGTAATATTACGAATTTCTCTTTATTAATTCAAAAATTATTCAAAATCTTTATTTTCTGGTTCAAATTTATTCTATACTTAGATTTCACACCACACAAATTCAATCACAACTGCACAATTCCATTCGAAGTAAATTTGGAGAAGTTAAAAGTAGACACCTAGAATTATTCTTAAAATTTTTCTAAGTTTCAAAACATCTTTAACATTAATTTTCGATCACAAAGAAGTATTTCACTAAGTCAAGCTAGCTTGGTTTTATATAATGCTTTAAATTTTTGGGTAATTTATAAAAAAACCTCTTGAACTATAATCCATTATATTTTGCCGCTTAAATTTCAAAACTCAACAATTAATCCCTTAAAATATTATGTTATTACAGTTAACTCATTTTGTTAGAATTCTGTTAAGAATGTATAAAAAATTAGATCATCTGTAAAGCACATGACATATTTATTAAATTTTTAGGACAATAATGTCCTAAAAATAGTTATCCCATTTGCATTTTGTTACTAAGATAAGAGAAACAAAGTACAAATGAAATCTTGATAAAAAAAAAAGTACAAATAAAATTACCATATAAGAGTATTCAGTGTGTTTGGTTTGAGTTTTTTGGATTAAGTTTTTTGAAAACTAAGTTTTTTGATTTTCGTATTTTTTTTTATTTTTAGTAAATATTTTTAACATTTTAAACATTTTTTTTTACTGTTTTAGATGCACCTTACTTAAATGTATCTAAAAAGTAAAAAATTTGTAAAAAAATATTTTAAAAAATTAATAAATACATAAAAATACAAAAAATGTACATAATTTTTGTATTTTTTTTCTATTTTTAGTATTTAGTGAATTTTTAAAAGGTTTTTTTCACAAATTTTTTACTTTTTAGATATAATTATGTTAGGCATGTCTAAAAAGTAAAAAAAAAAAATTCTTAAAATATTAAAAAAATTCAGTAAAAATAAAAAAATACGAAAAATAAGAAAGTAAAATTTTTTGAAAACTGTTTTTGGAAAAATGGAACCAAGCATAGTTATCCTAAAACAATCATTAATAAATAATATTACCCTAAAAATTTAATATATGGGTCATGTGTTTTGCACATTATCTAATTTGTGGTGTGAGCAATATAAGACATTTTAATGACAAGTACACTTTGAATATTCCAGATAAGAATTGGAATAAGTTAGAAAATCATTCGACATTTTAATGACAAGTGAAATTTGAAAATTTCAGATAATAATTGGAATAAGTTAGAATATTATTCCTTCCACATCCGATTACAATTCCTCGGTTGCCTTTCATGGTAAATGACTTGTCATAGGAGACAGAACAGAAGGATGTGAAAGGCAAGAAAAAGACCATGGTAATGACAACCCCGGAAAATTATTCGGGGCTGTTTTGGCAACTCGGCTTTTAACTTATTTTGGTCGTGTTATTTTTTATATTTTTTACTTATTAAAAGATAAAAAAAATAAAAAAATAAAAATAAAAAGTCAGTTTTTAATTAATTTCTCAAAAATATTCTTAGAGTATTATATATCCATGTTCTTTTATCAATCATCATTCATTGTACCTTTATATTCGTCAATCACCCAATATAAAATTATAATACCTCACATTATCCACCAATCATAATACAATAGAACATCATGTGACCGCACTCCCAGAATACCCAATAATCACCCAATATTTACTAAGGAAAATTACAGGACGAGTCCCTTTAGTTCGAGTAAACTTTCATTTTGATTTTCATAAATTTAATTTAAACAGTTTCGTACATATATTTTTAATTTTGTTGTAATGTGATATTTTTGTCATACATTGTTAACATTTTGAACGAAAAAACATCGTGCGCAAAATTAGAGGGATCATTGTAAAATTCAAAACAAAGTTTGACTTTGATGCTTTAATTTTGCACATGGTTTTTTGTTTTTTTTTTTCGTTTCAAAGTTTAACAATAAATGACGAAGGAATCCCATTACAATAGAATTGAAAGTATAGATTTAAATTGTTCCAATTAAAATTACAAAAACTAAAGTGATACTTCACTTAAATTGCAGGGACTAATTGTGTAATTTACCCTAATATAAACCATTACTCAACTTGGCTTAATCGATCACCGAGGCATAATATCAGAAATGGTGATTCATTAATGTACGGGAAAGAAATAAACCTTCGCGTATAATCCTGTTGATCAAGTTCATGCTCCTCCGTACGACGTCGCTTTACTCCCTGAAAACACAAACGTAAGCTAGCCAACGGGTGTGTGTCGGATACCTCTCCGATGCCTAAGTCAGCAAAAATAGACAAATAGACAAAGCTCTGTGTATTCGAGAATCAAAGTTGTGTTACCTTTCCATAGGTGATGTTATGAGCTTTTATAGGTTCCGTGTGGCATAATCCTAGTAGGACTCTTACTCCTCTCTGTAGAATCCTCCTAGGAATCACATTCCTGAAAGATAATGCTTATCCTTCAACACCCCCCTCACTGCTTAAACCAAGTGAGATGATTTTACCATGGTCGGATCGCAATATAACCGAGGTAACCATGGCTATGCTGAGCCGCATAGTAGACTGAACTAAAGCCAGTTCGGTTTCTTCCATTCACTACTCTTACCTTGGCTTCTCCACTACAAACTATGGTGTGTTTGGATCGAGCTAAGAAATAGCAAGGTTTTGACCGAGCTAACCGCAACATGCCACGACCGGGCTAATTCTGAGTGTGGTGACCGAGCTATCCACAAATCTCTCACAGACCGGGATAACAACAAGTCTCTCTGGACCGGGATAACAATAAGCCTCTCTGGACCGGGATAACAATAGGGCTTTCTAGGACCGGGCTAACTTCAAGCCCCTTTTATCCAGCTCTTCTTACCGTGCCCAAAGAACGGCCCATTACCCAGCTCGGCCCAATTTACATATAAATTACCCTCTCAATTGCCCCTTAATTCCATCTGTGCAACATGATAGGGATTACCTGCCTATCAGCCGAGCTAAAAACTTTAGCCTTACGACCGGGCTAAACTCTTTAGCCCTTTCAGCAGAGCTAAAAACCCTTTAGCCTTTCCAGCCGAGCTAAAACATTTTAGCCTTTCCAGCCAAGCTAAATTTACACTGGGTTCTATCTGTCCGGTCAAAACGTCCCTTCAATCGCAGCAACTGAATCGCTTTTCATTCCAATGACACGTGGCATACTCTAATTGGCTAAAGGTAGTTGTCATGCCGTCTTCGTACCTCGTGTTTTTTTAACAGTCCCGCCCAAATTTTGGGCCTTCCATCAAAACAAACCCTTTTGTTCTCTTTTGAATCACTCACACCACTATTCATCTCCTTCTCTCTCTTCGAGCCTCCATTGTTCTCCAACTCTGCAACTGTGAAGCTCGTGTTCGTTGCTGTTTTCTACTTCCATTTCCTTCCTCTTAATCCTGGTAAGTAACACAAATCTGTTCTCTTTTTACACTTCATTTTTTTACAATCCACAGCATATTGTTTATGTGTCTTTGCAAAACACATTTTTGCTTTTCCTTGTGTTTTCTAGGAAAAACCTTACAAGAACCACTTGTATTTCACTAAGCAATCTGTAGAACACTGTATTTGATCCAAAATCACAATATAACCGAACTAGGAAGTTGTTTGTAGTTGATGTCAATCTAGCTAGACTACTAATCGGACTAGCACTTCATGCTAAACTAGTAGTTTCATCAGGTCGAACCATCTTTTGTTTCATTTATCTTAGCTGGGCTATTGATCCGTACTATGTTTGTAATAGTTTGCTTGAAAGCCTCGACCATAGCCGAGCTACAACTCGGGGCTAAACCAGCCTTCTTAGTTCAAACCGAACTAAGAATGCTGCCCCTAGAGGCTCAACCGGGCTAACAAATCCCCTGTTCACACTGAGCTAACAGACACCTTCCTCAAACCGAGCTAAGACACGAAGCAATTCTCATAGCCGAGCTAGGACTTCATTTATCTTGCCTTTGTTTCTTGTAGCACGGTCCAATGATCAGTGCTTAACACTTTCCTTTTTTCACTTTGCAGACTTAAGTTGCCCAGACACTCATTTGAGCGCTCAACCGAGCTACTCAACATTATTCTCCGACCGAGCTAAAACTCATATTTAATTTATTCATAACTTAAATCATAAATGGGAAAGTATAGGTTTTTAGTAAACACACTTGGTAGTATGGCTGAATTCCGAAAGGATTATAACATCCCTGACGATGTTCACCTCACCTTAGCCGACATAGATATCACACCATGGGGAAACTGCGGCTTTGTTCCCTTTACCCTTTTGTCCATAGTGGAAACCGGACTAAGATTTCCTATTCAGCCTCTCCTCTGCGAATTTCTCAGGCAAACCAACTTTTGCCCAACCCAACTTTCCACCAATTCTTACCGTATAATAAATGGTATTGCCGAGCTAGTCTAAACCTCGGCTTAGCCGAGCTCTTCCACCAATATTCCATAGGCTCGGCGGAAGATGGCTGGGTTTACTACCTACGAATAAGGCACCGGCGTGAAAAAATAATAAAGGATACTCCGGATAAAGATGCCAATGATGATGATTTTTTCTGGGTATCTGGGAATTTTGAGGACCATCAAGCCCAGATCCCTAGTGACAGAATAAACTGGAACAAGGGTGTAGTCGGTAGGTTTATCTCGGCTCCATTGCATGTCTTTCTTTACTTTGGTTGTCAATACCTGAACCGAGCTAACAGTTGCCTTCTTTTTATTTCGGTCTCCAATTCCTGAACCGATTTAACTGTTGTCTTATTTATGTAGATTCAGCCCACCTCAAGTCACTATACAGTTACCCCAATCTGAACACACTTCGCGCCGCACTGCGATATCCCGAAAGAAGTTGGGCCAAGTTACTGAACTTTGAACCGATATACAAATATAGCAGCCGACGAAAAACGAAGGTAACTGACTTTTTGCTAGAAGCCTCTCCTGAACCGGACCCAAACTTGCCAAACTTGCCTCTCATCCCTCTAACTGTTGAACAAGAGATGGCAAAGAAGAGAGCATTAAGGGCCCTCCTGACCGAAATGAACCGAGCCGAGGTACCACCGCCTAACCAGACTCAGGAAATCGTGGTGGCCCTTCTATCTCAACAATCCTCCTCATCTCGTCCAAACAAGCGTGCACGGACTACCTCAACTGTGCAACGCTTTGTTGATGAAGACGAAACCATTCTTCCACCAAGCTCTCCACCAAGCCTGCAACCGGAGCGTTCCGACCGAGCTAGCTCCTCCAAATGGGCACCCAAAATCACTTTCTAGAACCGAGATATTCAGGACACTGATTCAGTGGTCGCTGAAAAAGATCACTTAATGGCATTCAACCTTGCCAAGAGTGTTTGCCTTCCAGCAGACATGGAGCACCACAACCATTTGACCGAGCTAAAGGCCATCTGCTCGGCCACAAAATCCATGGTGCTTGTAAGTAGCTTCCTTTGCTGGTTTTTCTAATTTGCATAACTTTCTGGTCAGTTTTACTACAAGTCTCTTCCCATTCTTTTTCAGGCCATGCAAAAGAACCATATTGCTCATAAGCGTGTGCTGGAGCTTCGTAAAACAGCAAGGCAAGCCATGGCCAAAGTAATCGAGAAAACAACCGAGCTAGGAGAGGCCAGGAAGCAGATAGCCGAGCTAAAAATCGAGAATGATCGTCTAACCGGTCTTGTATATCCCGAAAGAAGTTGGGCCAAGTTACTGAACTTTGAACCGACATACAAATATAGCAGCCGACGAAAAACGAAGGTAACTGACTTTTTGCTAGAAGCCTCTCCTGAACCGGACCCAAACTTGCCTCTAATCAATCTCATCCCTCTAACTGTTGAACAAGAGATGGCAAAGAAGAGAGCATTAAGGGCCCTCCTGACCGAAATGAACCGAGCCGAGGTACCACCGCCTAACCAGACTCAGGAAACCGTGGTGGCCCTTCTATCTCAACAATCCTCCTCATCTCGTCCAAACAAGCGTGCACGGACTACCTCAACCGTGCAATGCTTTGTTAATGAAGACGAAACCATTCTTCCACCAAGCTCTCCACCAAGCCTACAACCGGAGCGTTCCGACCGAGCTAGCTCCTCCAAATGGGCACCCAAAATCACTTTCCAGAACCGAGATATTCAGGACACCGATTCAGTGGTCGCTGAAAAAGATCACTTAATGGCATTCAACCTTGCCAAGAGTGTTTGCCTTCCAGCAGACATGGAGCACCACAACCATTTGACCGAGCTAAAGGCCATCTGCTCGGCCACAAAATCCATGGTGCTTGTAAGTAGCTTCCTTTGCTGGTTTTTCTAATTTGCATAACTTTCTGCTCAGTTTTACTACAAGTCTCTTCCCATTCTTTTTCAGGCCATGCAAAAGAACCATATTGCTCATAAGCGTGTTCTGGAGCTTCGTAAAACAGCAAGGCAAGCCATGGCCAAAGTAACCGAGAAAACAACCGAGCTAGAAGAGGCCAGGAAGCAGATAGCCGAGCTAAAAATCGAGAACGGTCATCTGATCGGTCTTGTTAGCTCGGTTGAAGCAGACAAACAAAAAGCTGCTGCCGTGATAAAAGACAAATACCTGCGTGAACTGGCTAAACTTGAAGGAAAGAAGAACGCCAAGATAACAAAGCTTAGGAAGCAGCTGGAGGATGCGGAGACCCGCAGCTTCAAGGAAGGCAAAACCCTCTATGTCAAGCAGTGTGAAGCTGCGAAGGATATCTTTTTTAAGTGCGGTTGGAGGGGGGTCGTGGTGCAGCTCGGTCATGGACCTGAGACCGAGGTCTTCAATCCTCCTCCATACTTCATTCCGAGCTCACTATCAGAGTATGCTGTAACCCTTCAGCAACAATTTCTTGAAGATTCGGATGATGAAGAAGAAACCGTGCCCAACGATACCCCGGTCGTCAATGAACCTGCCAATCAGTTAGCTCGGGCAGAGCCAATGGTGGAAGACTTGACTGTCGAACTACCAACTGAGATCGTGCTTCCAACTGAGACCATACTCCCGGCAGAAACCGAGCTTCCAACTGAAACTGGGTTACAAGTTGAACTTGATGCTGATCTTGATGATCTGTTTGCCTGACTTTGCATTTCTTTTCTTTTTGCTTCATTTTTGTATTTTCTTTTCTTTGCTTTTGGACACAGATTGTAACTGGGCTGAGGCCTCACCCTTTGTACTTGCTTTGAATTTTCAATGAAGTCTGCTTTCAAGTTTCAACTCTTATTTCGGTTGATCTCTATGCTTGTACTTTACTTTCTAACTGAAGTCTTGGATGAGGTACAA
This sequence comes from Camellia sinensis, assembly GCF_004153795.1. NCBI lineage: Eukaryota > Viridiplantae > Streptophyta > Magnoliopsida > Ericales > Theaceae > Camellia > Camellia sinensis. Next base: position 467,546 of record NW_021025452.1, on the reverse strand, counting down.
CATTCTCTTGCCGAGATACTTTATCCCGGTCTTAACATTGCAACTATAAGTATACCTCCTGCCAACCACTCTTTAGTCGAGGTCTTTACCTCGGCTGAAGATTACCAAGAGTTGGTTTAATCCAGCCAACCACTCTTTAGCCGAGATCCTTACCTCGGCTAAAGAGTACCAAGAGTTGGTTTAATCCAGCCAACCACTCTTTAGCTGAGATCCTTACCTTGACTGAAGATTACCAAGAGTTGGTTTAATCCAGCCAACCACTCTTTAGCCGAGACACGTACCTCGGCTGAAGAGTACCAAGAGTTGGTTTAATCCAGCCAACCACTCTTTAGCCGAGATCCTTACCTCGGCTGAAGATTACTAAGAGTTGGTTTAATCCAGCCAACCTCTAAATTGGTTATTCCTGCCATCTTAGAATAAAGTGTTTGGTTATTCCGACCAAACGTCCTGCAGCCTGGATCCTTATCCTGGGCTTAGGAAGGGTGTTGGTTTTTCCAGCCAACCTCTAGATTGGTTTTTCCAGCCAACCTAGAGTAAAGTGTTTGGTTATTCCGACCAAATGTCCTGCAGCCTGGATCCTTATCCTAGGCTTGGGAAGGGTGTTTGTTTTTCCAGCCAACCATGTTTTCAATGCCCCTAACTCATTAAAATAACTTTTACAGAATAAAACACTTATGTTGAAAAGAAAACTACTTGTTTTATTGGGGAAAAGAAAAATTACAAGCATTCTGAAGAAAGGCTAAAAATAAAATAGTTTGAGATTGGCAGTGTTCCATGGCCTGGGAATTGCTTTGCCGTCCTCATCTTCTAAGTGGTATGCCACTTTGCCAGCTAATCCGACCACTTTGTAAGGTCCTTCCCAATTAGGCCTTAACTTGCCATCTCCTGGTACCATGGTGTTTCCCATCACTTTGCGTAGTACCCGATCTCCGATCTTGAATTGCCTTGGATGCACTGTTTTGTTATATTTCTTGGATAACTCTTGTTGGTATGATGCAATGTGAACCAGTGCTCTTTCTCTTCTTTTTTCAGCGAGGTCGAGCTCCAATGCTATGGTTTCTCCATTCAAGTCTGGATCAAAATTTTCGCTTCTAATTGTGGGGAGGCCAACTTCCAGTGGGATTACTGCCTCCATGCCATAGGCTAAAGAGAATGGTGTCTCTCCAGTTGATCGCCGAGGTGTGGTACGGTAAGCCCACAGAACATGAGGTAGTTCCTCAGCCCACTTGCCTTTTGCTTTTTCTAACCTCTTCTTCAATCCATCCAAGACAACCTTGTTTGATGCTTCTGCTTGGCCATTTGCTTGGGGATATGCCGGTGTAGAATTGTAGAACTCTATCTTGTATTCTTCACAAAAGCCTCTATGGATTTTTCCATCAAACTGAGTGCCGTTGTCTGATATTAGGGCTTTAGGTATGTCGAACCGAGTGATGATATTCTACCAGATGAACTTCTTCACATCTTTTTCCTTAATTGGTGCTAATGCTTCTGCTTCCACCCACTTTGTGAAGTAGTCTGTTGCTGTGAGAAAGAACTTCCTGTTTCCGAGTGCTGTTGGAAGTGGTCCTACTATGTCCAAGCCCCACATTGCGAAAGGCCATGGGCTGGTCAATGGTAGGAGCTCTCTGGCTGGCGGATGTATTTCGTGTGAGAACTTCTGACATTTCTCGCACTTCTTCACATACTTTTCCGAGTCTGCCTGCATATATGGCCATTAGTATCCTTACAAAATGGCTTTGTAAGCTAACGATCTTCCTCCTTGGTGGCTTCCGCACACACCTTCGTGTATCTCGAACAAGAATGCTTCCACTTTGCTGGGGTGAACACACTTTAGATAAGGTCCTGAGAATGACTTTTTGTACAATGTCATAGAAGGGGAGAGCCAAAATCGCTACGACTTTGCTCTAATTTTGTTGGCTTCTTTCTTTTCTTCTGGTAAAACGCCGTCTTTTAAGAACAGTATGATGGGATCCATCCATGAGGGGCCTAGTTTGGCACAACATAGCTCTTCTGCTTCGGGGTCTTCAATGCTTGGTCTTGGTAGGTAGTCGATTAGTAGCGGATGAGGGATTGATGTATTTGCTATTGAAGCAAAGCCTGCTAGTTCGTCTGCTCTGCTGTTTTCCTCCCTGCCAATCTGTTCTATCCTTACTACTTCAAATTTCTTGATCTCTTTTCTGACTAAGTCTTGGTACTTAGCCATCCTGTCATCCTTTGCTTCGTAGTCGCCTGAAATTTGGTTTACCACCAGTTGTGAGTCGCTGTAAACCATTAGCTTGGTGGCCTTCATGTAGAATGCTGATTTGAGACCTGCAAGAAGCGCTTCATACTCTGCTTCGTTGTTTGATGCTGGGAAGCCAAGGTTGACTGCTTGCTCCACAACTAGGCCATCTGGTGAGATGAGGACTATGCGAAGTCCTGCGCCGTGCCGGTTGGATGCTCCATCTACGAAGAGCTTCCACATCTCTCCAACGAACAACTTCCAGCAAGTAGAGGGATCAGATGATGCCGTGGGGTCAAGAATGTTGCTGGTGTTTTCTTCAAGGTCGATGTTTGCTGTCTGCCCCTCGCTATCTGATTGTACCAAGTCTTTATTTGTTGGTGAGTCTTGGCTTGGTGTAGCATGGTTTGCTTCTTCCTTGTTTTCTTTACTCTGGTCTGCCTTGGGGTTTGACTGAGTATCCTACACCAGGGGTTACGCTATTCTGGCGTCAACTTCTATCCCTAGTTCGGTTGTGTCAGTTAAGTCGACTGGGCAGATATGATGACTTCCTGGGGTGAATTCTGCGACAAAGTTTGCCAAAGCTTGGGCCTTTATCGCTGTAACAACCCTCACCTTACACTTGTCATGCTTGCATACATTCCTGCATGATCTTGCCTTGTTATGATAATAGGAAGGATTTGCTTGCCTTGATTTGATTGTATTGCTTGCGTGGTTTTGTTCCTTGCTCGGTGTGTGTGTGTGGCCGAGGTCACCTTGAGCTTAGTTCGCCTTTGAACCCTTGTACTTAGATCTATTTTGAGACCTTGGCCAACCCCATCTTCACCTCGGGCATTATTGCCGAGATGTTTTGTACTTGATGATCCTTGTCCGCGGGCAGGTATGGCCTAGGCCGAGATGTGGCACACCCCGGCCAAGGTGTGGCACAGCTTAGTCAAGTGTCGTCCTCCCTAGCCGATGTTTTGTTATCCTGTTGTCGGATCCTTGATTGAGCCGATGTCATTACTTGCAGATGAGTCTTACCCGAGCTTGCTGCATACGCTTTGTCAGAGACCTGTCTTATCTATCAATCACCTTTTTGAGCTGAACCAACCCGATAGCGCCACGTGTCCGAGCTGATTATTAAGACAGCCGGCAGACCTTGAAACAAATCATTTTCTTGTCTCAAATCTTTGCCTTTAGAGAGAGAAGCTCTAGAGAGAAGGAAGAGAAGTTCTTGAGTGAGAGTAAGTCTTCCAAGCTTGATCTTCGTGGTTTGAACCGTTGGATTCGAGTTTTGAGGTTTGAATCTTGATCTACTTTGATTATTGCTGTTGATCATCTAGCTGCATTGCATGATCGAATCTGTTTTGCATGTCATGCATCGATTTGAAGTTGGTTTTGGAAAGAGAAAATGGTTTTCCACATGTTCTTAAAGGAAGCCTCGTTTTGATCCGAAAGTTTGGAACGAAAACCATGTTTTTGTGTTTGTTCTTGCATGACCATCTTGCATGGGTACTCAGGTCCATGTTTTGAACTCATGGCATGAAATCTTAGATTTTTGTAACAAGTTTTGAACTTGCATTCATCACGATCATGTTCATCATGTTCTTCACGTGTTTCAAAGGGGAACCCTGGTTTCCCCACTTTGCTTTTGATTTAGGCCAACGGGACCACACCTCGGCAAGGATGTGTGGGACCTCGGCAAAGACCTGGTTGGTACCCAGTGTGTTTTCATGAGACGAGA